>PVKU01005392.1:0-124472 GCA_004027475.1 Anoura caudifer | reverse complement strand
TGGTCCTTCTTCTACCAACGCTGTGGGGAAGGGGTCCCCACTGTGGCAAAGCCTCGTGGCTCTCCCTCTTCACCAAAGCTGCAGGGGTCTGCACTCTGGTGAAACCACGTGGATCTCCTCCTCATGGAGCTGCGGGTCCTGCTCTCTAGTGAAACCGCATGGATCTCTCCCGTGAAACTGATCTCCCCTCAAATGGCTGCCACGCCTGGGTTTAAATCCCCACGCCAATCCTCCTCTGCAGCCCTATTTCCGACTCCTCCTACAATCGGTTACACCTGCCAGCATTCTGGGCAGGTGTGTCCCATTTTCTGGAGCCAATCTTCTCCAAGCTCCCACACAGGTGCTTTAACTTAGGGTTCCTCCCCCAGTCACGTCCTTGGGGAAGTCCTTTCCATCCCCCCTGGTTCAGAGCATGGCCACAGCTATTTAACACATCTAAGCTACCAGCCAAAGGCTATAGATATGTTAAAGGACCATGCCATGGATTAGCAGCTCTGCATGTCCCTGCTCAATGTGTCCCTTCCCCCAACTCATACCTGTGGGGGAAGGGGTGAGGACATCTTATATGTCCCTCTAATATTTCCTGGACACCCTGAGTTCTGGGCCCCATTCCACCTCCCTTTTTGGGCCCCCCCTCTTGGCTGCACCCTGTTACAGAACCAGCATCCAAACCCAGGCAGTGTGGCCCAGAACCCAAACCTTTATCTGCTACACTCACCTGCCCCTGGTAGCCCTGAGATGCTAATTTCCATCTTGTTTTCTGCCTTTCTGTGCAAAAGGTTTGAGATGATAGAAGGAGGGTCTGGAGGGGGAAGCCTCCAAGTCTTGTTGAGGAAGAGGGAGGCCAGGGAAGAGGGAAACGGGGAGCCACACCCTGGGGGTGCTGAGCCTGCCTGCTTGACTGCCGCCCTTGACTGCCACAGCTTCAGAGCCTTGCGAGGAGCCGGGCGTCCTGGCTTGGCACAGAGAAAAGGCAGCTACGCGTCGGGAACACCGGAAGAGACCATCAGAATGGGAAACCAGCCTCTCCTCCCATTCTGCTGGGCCAGGTAGCAAGGATTCTCGGGGCTGGAGAAGACCTCACGAGGTGTCAAGTTCAACTACATAACAGAGGCTTCAGCTCCCCTACTGCCACATCAGTGATGCAATGCTCCCTCTTTCCCACCACTGCCAGTTCCATCCTGAACGGGAACACAGGCGTTCCATCCGACTGTGGAAGGTTCTAATCATTAGGAGCTGGAAGCTGGATGTCTCTGAGCTCCGCGTTCCTCCAGGGGCACACACAGTGCAACCCCCACTCTCACTTCTTCCAGAGCAGCACTCCACCCCTGTGGGTTAGTGTCCCAGGGCTGGAGCAACATGAAGGTGTCGGCAGGGTTGCTTCCTTCTGGGGGATCTGAGGGAGAATTTGTTCCGCGCCTCTGGCTGCGCTTCTGGGAGCTGTTGGTGGTTTTCATCATTCTTTGGCTCATGGGTTCCTCTGTCTGCATCTCCTCCTTTACAAGGATGCAGGTCACTGGATTCAGGGCCCACTCAGCTCATCCGGAATGGTCTCATCTTGAGACCCTTGCCTTAATTACTTTTCTTAAGACCCTTTCTCTGAATAAGGTTATATATCAGTCTGTTTGGGTGGCTATAACAAAATACCACAGACTGGGTAGCTTATAAACAACAGAAGTATCTTTCTCGCTGTTCTGGAAGCTGGAAGTCCAAGGTCAGGGTGTCAGCACAGTCATGTGAGGGTCCCCTTCCTGGTTCATGGCCATTACCTTCTCACTGTGTCCTCACATGGTGGCAAGGGCATGAGAGCTCTGCGGGGTCTCTTTTATAGGGGCACTAACTCCCTTCATGAGGGCTCCACCCTCATGACCTAATCACCTCCCAAAGGCCCCACCAACGAATACTATCTATCACCTTTGGGGATTAAGATTTCACATATGAACTTGAAGAGAACACAGACATTCAGACCCTAACAGGTCACATCCGTAAGTTCCAGGTGGACATAACTTTGGGTACCTCATTATTCAACTCGATACCTCCCATTGGTTGTTTGCTCTGCTGAAAGAACAGCCTCGATCTTCCTGCCATTCCTCAGACGGATAAAAGTCAGGTCTGTTATAGTCCCACTGGCACTGGTATGGTTCACCGAATTGCCCCAAATACCAGTAGACTTTGCTTCCTCTTCTCCACCAAGATATCATGAGAAGACTTGGTATCTGGTCAAGTTCAAAGTCTTGAAGCACCTTTTATCATATTCCCTCACTGAGAAAGGAAAGCCTGGAGTTCGGCCAACTTGGCTCTGGCATTGACTGGAGTGAGATTTTGTTCCACTCTGAGCCTCCGTTTCCCTGACTGCAAAATGGGGATAATGATACTCCACTTGTATATCAGTGCCTCAAGCTCTCTCACAATCTTGTCTCTCGTCTTGGGTTTCAGGTTCCTCTTAGCAATGCCCTTCCCAGTTCACACACACCCCATTTCCTCCCACTCCACCACCTCTGCTCTTTTAAGGCCCTCAGTCCCTTTAGTTACTGTCATGTTCTGGTGAAGCTGCTACTGATTACAGAAAACAGAAACCCAGGGAAGTTCACGCTCACAGACAGAGGCTGATCCAAGACCAGTGAGCAAAGCACAGGGGCCCCCATGGCCCAGGGGAGCTGCCCCCACCCCTACACTCACACCATGCATCCCAGCATTCTTCACATTGTAGCTCACTCAGAATGCAATAACCTTCCTCAGACTTGCTGGGCAGTGAACCACTGAGGCTGTTCCAGCCCAAAGGCCTCAGCCCTGGGTTCCACCAGGCCAGGTCCACCCGGCCTCTCCCAGGGCAGAGGGCATCCACATCCCAGCATCTCTGGAACCCACCTGGGGCCCATCTTCCAGTGCAAACATCTTCTCCCTGCTGACCCCTATGTCTGTGTCACCTGGTTCTCCAGAGGGAGAGTGTGATTGGTCATTGGCCAGCCAATGAGTTGACTGACCTTGGACCAGATGACCCAACCAATAGACAGCCTTCCCCCAAAATTCACTGAGATCAAGAGCTACGGAAAGTGTTAAGGAGGAGTCCACTTGAGGAGGAGGGGTTGAGCCCTGAAGAGGAACTGGGGAGGACACCTTACACATGGTATGAGGTCAAGATTCAGGGAAGCTGCTGCTCCCCCAAACCTCAGCTTGGCACCTGACAGAGCCCCCAAAACTGCTTACCACTGTCTAAAGGTGCTGTGATTATTAACACTGCTATTCCTTAAGGAAGAAGGCAAGGGGAGTAAGTGAGGGAAACACAGATGATCTGCTTGAGGCAGGATTGAAGCAATGAAGAGAACCGGGGAACCATTTCCGCTCTGTCCCCCTTGTAACTGTTTCACTGGTTCTCGGAGGCCGGGGGGGGATTCCTACCAGAACCACAGGACTTCTGGCTTTTTGTCTTCATATTATGTACCCAAGCTCAGTCTACAGTCATTATGTCTAGGGATCGGGGTGAGCACCCACTAAGCACTCGGCATTATGCAGGAGTTATCCCTCCCCCACATCAACCTCTCCCGGCCAGGGCTGCCACTGTGGGTGCAGCATTGAACTAGGTGGGCAAGCCTGGCTCTCGGGGGGACTCCTCTTCCATGGAGCAGCCCAAAGGGAGCAATAAGCAATAAAGCACTTTGACATACAATATGTATAATATAGCATGCATCATGCATTATGTTTCATATATCATATACTGCATGTTATAAATAATTTTGACTAGTGAGCTGTGCAGTGAAAATAAATAATAAATAATAAAGCAGAGTGAGATGTTTGAGAATGAAAGGGATATTCTTTCAGGTAAGGGGGACAGGAAAGGAGAACATGGCGTCTGTCCAGAGACCCAAAGGAGTGCAAGTGTGAGCCAAGGAGACATCCGCAGGGAGAGCAGCCAGGCCGAGGAAACTGCAAGTGCAGAGGATCAAATCAAAACGTGCAGAGGAATCGCTCAAACCATTGTCTTTAAATGCAGATCCCTCGGGCCCAGCCTCAGAGACTCTGGTTTAGTGAGTCTGGGAGAAGCCCAGCTGTCTCCATTTCCATGCTCCTGGAGTAATTCGGAGACAGGCGGTTCAAGGACCGCGCTCGGACAAAATGCGGTTTTACGTCTCTCCCACGGTTTAGGTCCTCGGTCATTCTCGGTGAATTGTTTGTTTGCTTGTATAGAACCCCAAAGGCGTTAGAGTTTGAGACCCACACACATTCATTAAAGTCAGCTACCAGAACATGGCATCACCTCCCAGCCCCTGCCTGTGAATCCATGTGGCCTTCGGCAGTAAAGAGAGAAGAAGCCACCCCGCTGGGGGCTCTGGGATGAGAGGGGGCTGCCCAGGGGGCCGGCAGGTTGTAACTGCTGCTGGGAGAAGGTTCTGAACGGTATGGAAGCCACATGCTTGGCCCCTCGCACCTGGACCCTGCTCTCCTAACTTAGGGCAAAGTGCAATGGTGGAAGTGCCCCCCCGCCCAAATGCAGGCTTGCTGTACCTCCCTGGTCCCAGCACCCACAGGGCAACCCTCAGAAACTCTGCAGTAATTACTGAAGCAGCAGTGGGCTCTGTGGTCAGGCTCAAATCCCAGGTCCACTCCTCACTGGCCACATGTTTTGAGCAAGTGATTAAACAAACCTCTGAGCTCCGATGAAGCCATCCAGAAAACGGTAATAAAAGTACCTATCCCTTAGGGCCAGCAGGAGACTGGAAAGCTCCTGGAACAATCTCTGGTCCACAGGCGCATTCCATAAAATGTGCCCCTCAATATGAATGATGTCGTTCTTTAACCCAAATCAATATGTTGTACCCACAAGCCCAGTCTCCATACGGTGGCACATTTCACAAAACGCAGCCAACAACTAGAAATTTACCAGAGGTCATTCTGCTCTTCCTCTGCTAGGACCTCTCAAAGGATGTCGAAGATGTCAAAGTCATTACCCATCGCACCGCTTCTTCAGAGCACATTTGCACATCCTTTTAAATGTTTTTATCCTCACCCGAAGACATGCTTATTGATTTTAGACAGTGGGGAAGGGAGGGAGGGAGAGAAACATCCGTGTGAGAGAGAAACATTGACGAGTTGCCTCTTGTACATGCCCTGACCGGGGACCAAACCCACAACCTGGGCTTGTGCCCTAACCCTTTGGTTTACGGGGCGACACTCTATCCAACTGAGCCACACCAGCCAGGGCTGGCACCTCATTTTATCCTTTCATTTTCTCACTGGCCTCTGCCCCACCTCTCCCCACCCCTGAGTTTCTCTCCCTCCACCCCTGACCAATGCACTCTTGAGCTCCCCCACAGGCCCCTCGCTTTTCTCCTCTCCTCCTTTTCCACACCTCTACTTCTTATGTTGCACACCCTGGCATTCGGACACTGGGCCCGCGCCTGCTTTTCTCTCCACACCCCACAACCGTCTCCACTGCCATTGTGAACGTGGCATCTCTGGGGCTGTAGACAGAGGAAAGGGTGATGTTAGCAAAAACAGGAGGAGGAAAGAGTTTAACCCCCAAGCACACATGCTCACCCCTCAAATGCAAATGGTATGTGTTGTAGCATGTGCATATGTGTGCACACATGTCATGTGTAAATAGTGGTGCTGTCACATTCACATATGTGTGCGCACTCATGCCATGTGTACATTGTAGTTCTGTGTAGCATGTGTGTAGGAGTGCACAAACATTGTGTGTAAATGGTGCTGCATAGCATGTACACATGTGTGCGCACATGTCCCATGTGTAAATGGTTATGTGTGGCACGTGCATGTGTGTGCATGCATGCCATGTGTAAATGGCAACGTGTAGCATGTGCACATAAGTGTGTGCACATGCCATGTGTAAGTAGTGGTGTGTAGCATGTGCATGTGCATATATATGTCATGTGTGAATGCTGATGCTGTGGCATGCACATATGTGTGCGCGCCCATGCCCTGTGTATATTGTAGTACTGTGTAGCATGTGCATATGAGTGCACAAATATACCCCATGTAAATGATGCTGTGTGTCATGTACACATATATGTGCACACGTGCCATGTGTAAATGGGGTGTGTAACAAGCGCACATGCCCGCAAACACACACATATGATGTGAGCCCGGGGTTCCGTGGTCCAGGCCTCCATCAAGCCCAAAGACACAGGCCAAGCAGCAGCAGCCAGCCTCTCCCAGTCGGGGCTCCCTCCCACTGGCCTCAAGAAACAAAGACAGTTTAGCAAGAACTCCCCAGCTAAGCGGTTTTTTTAAGACCTTCAGCCAGCAGCCGCCTGGCTGAGCTGAACGTCTCACTTTATTAGTGAGTTTGGCCTTGGGTGTCTGGCTGTTTGATCAATCCTGCCGGGGGTCAGTGATATTTCCTCCCGGCCCCCCGCGCCCACCCCTGCCTCTCTGCACCTGATGAACAGCGGTGCCCCTGGACCGCTGATCACCTATTGATTTTCACGCCGGAGGCTGCATCCGTGGCCAGCTGCCGTCTCTAGCCCTGTCACCGGGACTACTTGGTGACTGACTGATCCCCCAGGCCCCTCCCAAGCCCCCTCACTCCCAACCCAGCTCCCCCTTCCCCACTGGCCCATCCTACCCCAGTCACCTTGTGTCCACTCCCTGCCCTGTTGCTCAGGGCTGCTTGCTAATGCCACCAACACCCAAGTCAAAGTCTTCTCCTGGCCACCTGCCCATCCCCAGGTGGCCTGGCTTGAAATGTCAGCTGTGTGACCTCGAGCAAATCACTTTAACCCCCCTGTGCCTCAGTTTCCTCCTTTGTAAAGCTGGGGCATTTTAGAACCTACCCATCCTGTACAGAAGACAGCAGTTTCCAAAGTATGTTCTGGGGACCTCTGGGGGTCTCTGAGACCCTTCTGGAGTGTCCACAACAATTAAAGCTAAGCTCATAAAAATACTAAAATGTTATTTGTCCTTTTCACTTCTAATTAAGGTTGTTGTTTTTTTCCTACTCTCAGTGGAGTGTTCCTGACATGTGATATCTCAGAAACTTGAATGCAGAAGCAGATATGAAAACCCAGCTGTTTCCTATTAAGACTGACATTACGGAGAGTTGCAAAAATGCAAAATAATGCCACGCTTCCTTCTCCCCGAATGCTCTGTGCTGGGAAGTGTAGTTGTACCTCATAAAACTTATTATTGTTTGTTATTGCAATTTTAAATAAATTATCCACGGATATTATTATAATTTCTCAGTTTTTGCTCCCCCAGTGGCAGGCAGGACTCACAGGAGCAAGAGCACTTTGAGATCCTCAGGAAAGGGCTCTTGAGAACAGAAAATTGGAGAACTATCAATACAAGAGGCTAACACAGTGCCCGGTCACCGTAAGCACTGGGTAAATCGTGGTTAACAATTATTCTTAGGAGTAATTATCAATGGGTGAGTTCAACACCTGAACTGAGGGATTTCATGGGTGTGGGCTGGAAACCCTGATGAGGGACTTAGTTCCTGAAGCCAAATGGCAACAGTGGGGTCCCCTCTACTGGCTCCTAGAGCCCTCCCCGCTCTGCTCCTGACAGCCCCCTCGCCTGGCACTCACTGTCGGCACACCGTGTTTGCTCAGCACCGCCACCAAGGGAAGGGAGCACCTGGCCGACCTTCAACCAGGCACCTGGCGCGGGCGGCACCTCGTGCTGCATGCGTGCTCAGAGTCGCCCCTCGGGAGGCGGCTGGTGCAGAGGGGGCAGAGGGGCGGTAGTAATAATAGTTCCTCCTTGCTTAGCATCCACCATGTGTCAGGCAATGTCGTAAGCACTTTAGAAAAGTTGTCATTTGATCCCTGCAACAATCGTATACGGTTGTTCTAAGATGTACCTGGGATTTTGTGGTGATCGGGTGTGGAAGGAGGACAGACATAAAGACAACTGCCTTGAAAGAAGAGTTTGTCACTCACAGTTCCCAAGAGCAGGGGCCATGCCGAACCACGCAGGCCTGTCAGGAGGCCAAGGAGTTGGGGGCTGGCAGGGGCCAGAGCCTTTTTTTACAAAAAGGAATGGTCATGGCAAGGTGAGCAGGTTGGGATTGGTGAGTGTGGATAATTTCAGTTGGCTCTAGGCTACAAGGGTGTCCCTAGTGTCTGGCCCCTGGCCCCGGCCCTGGGGTGATGTACTTGGCTTGGAGCAGGAGTTATAAAGGAGAGGCTTGGGGTGGGGCTTCACGCTGGTCAGTTTGCGCAGGCAAAGTGTGCTGAGGGCAGGTTACTTAGCTGGTCCTGGGAGAGACAGTCCCTCCCCGGGTCTGTGAGTCTGAAAGATGTCAAAGCACCATAAAGCACGCACACAATTAATACAGGGGTGTGTACTAGTATTATCTTAATTTTAAAAATAAGAAAACTGAGGCATGGGCTTTAAGTGTCACATCCAAGGTCCACAGCTGGTAGGGGGCGACAGCAGGACTAGAACCCGGGCCCTGTTGAGGGCCAAGCCCCGACTCTCACCCTGCTGCACCGTCTCATGCCAGCACAGCTCCCTGTCTGGGGCTGTTCCCTGGCTGGTTTCCACTGGACCCGGCTGTGGCCCTGGCCCCAGTGGACTCAGCTCCAGTATCAGGCGGTAGCTCTGGGCACCATGACCTTGGGCAATGCTCCCTGGTAGGTGCCAATCTTGTTCCTGGGCCACTGCCCAGGCACGCTGGCCCCTCAAGGCTCCAGGAAAGATGGTCACAATGGAAGAAGTGCAGACACGGGGTGGCCTGGGATGATCTGGATGTCCCGCTGGCCCCTCAGATTTATTGTGACCCATCTGCTCCTCCTACCAGGTTCTCAGGTCTGCAGGGCCCCTGGTGGTGGAGCAGGACCCTGCGAAGGTGGCTTACCCCCCTCCCTGCTTCCCCGGGGTTCCACTCTGAAGGACCCTGCCAAGCCAGGTCAATAACCGGAACTCCGTAAAGGTCAGATGGTATTATTTGATTTTTGTTGGTGGTTATTATTATTATCATGAACTTGACCTGTCAACTGGGGAGATTCATGCCTTCCTCCAGGATATGGTCAAGCTTTAAGGACCTGGTGGGTCAAGTTCAGCTCTGAGCAGGTTGCGCAGAGCAGAGGACTCAGTCATAGGTGATGGTGGGGAGGCTCCTTCCATTTCGTGGCGCTCAGGCTGGGACCAGAGCTGGAAGCACGCCTGGTGGCGGGACTGCGTGGACGAGGTCACGGGTCTGGCGGGCTCGCATAGCACGGCCTGGCCGGCAGGACCAGGACCGGGACAAGTTCGTCCCGACGGCGCAAACGTGGAGCGCCAGCGCCCCCTGCCAGCTGCCGCGCGCAGCGCCGGCCGGAGCATTCCGCGGCATCCGCCGGCTCTGGGGTGCTCGGGCCACGACTTCCCGGCCTCCCGCGGCTCTGGGAGCTTCGACCCACATTGGGGGCGGGGCGGCTGTGCGTCCTTGCCCCGCACCCGCCAGCCTGCGTTGAGAGCACGAACAAACCCGGGGGTGTGGATCCAACGCGAGCTGCATCCTCCTTGGGCAAGGCCCCGTAGCCGTTTGAGCCTCAGTTCCTCTTCACAGGGACAAAGGGGCAGGGGGCTAGTCTTTCCCCACCTCTAGTGGCTCTGCAACGTCGGGGTCCACAGCGTCCTGCCTTTTCTCTGGTCAAGTCCCCCGCCCCCACAGGCGCGACACTTTTCTGCAATTCCAAACAGCGGTGCGCCACTTCTCCACTTAAGACCCTTCAGGAGAAATGGTTGTTGCATAAAACATTGCTTCCCTGTTATAATAAAGCTGGGTCAGACCGACCCAGACAAGGGAACATGGAGCTGACCAGGTCAGCACCACTGACCCCCCAGGAATCACGGGCAGGGAGGCCCCCCGACCTTCAGGCTGGTTACCCGGAAAGGACCAGAGATCCTCCCAAGGAGATTTCCACGGTGGGTTTCCTCCCCTCCAGGCTTCAGAAGCCCACTAGCCCATCATGGCCGAGTCTGATGTGTGCCTGGGGCTGCCTAGCCATCCATCCTAAAACTTGGTGACACGGAAACTGCCACTTACTGTGCCTACCGATTCTATGTGTCACGAATTTGGACAGGGCACAATAGGGATAGCTTGTCTCTGCCCCTGCATGTCTGGGGTCTCTGCTGAGGGTGATTCAAAAGGCTGGGGTCTGGAAGATTTGGGCCTGGCGGGAGCTCCTTCCAAGACGCCGTTTCAGTGTGTATCCTGGCGCCTGGCTGAGGCAGGGCTCCACTGAGCTATTGGCCAGAGCGCATGCGTATTGGCAGCTTCTTGAACTCAGGGAGCTGGCCTCCTTCGGTGTCAGCTGAATTCTACTTCCAGATTCGGGCTGTGGGTCCCTCCATCACCACTGGATGTTAAATGTCTGAGAAGAGATCCCCTGAACCAGTTTCAGTAGTTAGGGGTCAGGAAGAGGGGCCATGGGGAAGGGGTGCTGCAAGAGAGAGTTCAAAAGAAAATCATGATTTGGTCTGAGCTGATGGGTTCAGTGGATTGAGTGCCGGCTTACAAACCAAAGGGCTGTTGGTTCGATTCCCAGTCAGGACACATGCCTGGCTTTCGGGCCAGGTCTCCCAAGTCAGGGGTGTGTGAGACGCCAACACACACTGATGTTTCTCTCCCTCTCTTTCTCCTTTCTCCCTCCCTTCCCCTCTCTCTAAAAATAAAATATTTTTAAAAAGAAAAGAAAATCCTGATTTGGTTCAGCTCTCACTTCAAATCCAGGTAATACTTACAGGGAAAGGGAAGGAAGGAGAGGGAAGGACATGCAGGGTATAACAAGGAGATCAGGGCTCAGGGAGAGAGTTCTTCACACAGCCCCTGCCCCTTGGTGTCTGCTCCACCAGGTTGCCAGAAACAAGGGACCAAAAGCACCTACCTCCACAGGGCCAGCAGAGGGCAGCACAGTCCCACTCTGCCAAGTTACCAACTGAGCAAGTTGACTGGCTGGAACTCAGCGCCCCACCCAGGACCCTCCATATCTCTGGGGTGCAGCCTGAACCTGAACATGGGATCGTCTTCTAGTGTGCGAGCATCATGGGAGCACAGACGTGGTTGCGCTCACTGCCGTCTCTCCAGTGCCTGGCACACAGAAGACGATCGATACATATTTGAAGGTTGGGGTGTGACTGTGTGTGTGTGCAGTCCTCGGGTCTGAAATGCTTGTGAGTGTGTCAGACGTCACTGAGTCTGCGCCTGGCTGCGCAGGGGCTGGAGGCGTCCATCAGGTTTGTTCCTGGGTGAGTCAGAGTGGGTGTTCAAGCGTGGGTCTGCCCCTGATGCCACTACTCCCCTGGAGTGCCCAGCAGCCCTGCACACCTTCTGCTCACACTCACTCCTCCAGGACACCTCAGTGTCACCACCCCCAAGGCCAAGGAGGCCCCAGTCCGGGGCTCTGTGGCCGCCTCCCAAATATATCCCTCCCCTTCTGCTCAGGCCCAGGTTACCTCTGTCCCTGTGGGGGCGCTCGTTGCTGCGTCCGGTTCTTTCCCAGGGCATCTCTGTATCCCTCTAAAGGAGTCCTCTTTGAAGGGGGTGTGGTGTCAATCATGGTACCTGGGAGGCTAGGATAGGTGTGGAGGGAGGGGCAGCAGGGGGCCTTCGGTGACAGGTCGCTGAGCAGAGCAGTCCCTGGCCACTGAGCACTTGCTGGCCCTGAACCTTTGGGGAGCTCCGGCACACACGCGAGTGAGTGGGTGTTGTGATTATTATCTTCATTTACGAATAGGAAAGCCGAGGTGAAGATGGAAGTTGCTTCCTGCCAGGGGTCACGAAGTTATCTAATCTTGGAACTGGGGCTTAAACCCAGGTCTTCTCCAGACACAGAGGAGGGCAGTCTGAATGATTCCATTTACACGAAATTCTAGAAAAGACAGCACTAGTTCGTAGGGAAATAGTGGTGCCTGAGGCCGGTGGGTGGGGGGATGGGGTTAGTAGAGTAGATAATCAGGCGATTTGGGGGATGGAAATATTCTGTACTTGATTTTGGTAGGTTGTTTGTTTTAATTTTTAAAATTGGTTTTGGTGGTCATTTGTGGCATATAGATTTGTCAAAACTCACTGAACTATCCAATTAAAATGAATACACTTATTACATGTAAATTACATTTCAGTGACAGTTGTTTTGTTTTTTGTTTTTAAATCTGGGTCTGCTGCTCCGGTCTCAGGGCTCTTGCCCCCCACCCCCACTCAGGATGCTCCCAGGCCAGCTGTCACTGGTGTGCGTCCCTGTGGCCTGCGAGAGTTATTCTCGGCCCCCAGTGGGTATTAGAGTTTTCTTCCTGGGCACAAACCAGGAGAGCAGCTCGGAGAGGCTACAGGACTACGGGGACCCCTGATCCTAATTCTGGCTGGAATGATGGATTAATCAGGTGGCATAAATCAAATGTAAAATCTTACTCCACCTGGTTTCTCTCAGAACCGGGCCCAGGGGAGCTGACCTCGGTCTACAAATGTGGGAACGGGAAACCTGCCCTGTTGCCCCAGACGTGGGTTTCCATGACCCCACTCACCACTGGGGCAGGGAACTGTTCCAGAATCTGCCCTCCTTCGGAGTCTGCAGCCCAAGCCAGGATGATTTATAATACCCTTTTCCAAGCAATGAAAAATTTAGAGTAAGACTTAAATTTAACAAGTCCCCTAGTGGTCTCTTCCAATTTGCATGTTGCCTCACTAACCTGGCCCAGATTTCTCCCTGCTACGAGGCAATTCTTGAAAAACCAGACACCTGGGCTAATTAAGAGGATTCTAAATGACGCTCCCCCACCATGATACGGTGAGCAGAAGCCACAAGGGGGCAGCAAACACAGCTGAAGTTTATAGACTCCTTGGATGATAAAAGGTAACTAAGGGATTTTCAAAGCTTTGCCATACATAACCTGTTCTTTTTAGCCTCCTAATAATCCAGGCCAGCGCTGAGGGCAAGAAGGTTCCGGAAGCACAGGGCCATGACCCAAAGTAAAGAGACAACACTCCTTGTGGGTTGAGAGCACAAATCCCATCTTAAGGACGCCGATCAGCAGGAAGGACTCACAAGGACATCATCTGCCCTACCAGCTCCTGTCTCAGAAATACGGATGCGCTGTGCCCACACACAGCCCACAGGCTCCCGTCCACGTGAGGAGTCTGTCCAGTCGTGAACTTGGGGAGGGCTTTTCCAATGCGCTCATTTGCCTCTGCATGCTTTTCACTCTTCAGTGGTCACACGAGGCTGGCAGCTGTTGCTGGTTGTCAGATTGCTGGTGGAAACTGACCCCACCATGGAATGCGTTAGTTCACAAGGCCTCACAAGAACCCGCATCTGAGCGGAAGTGCATGTGGTGGGGAAGGTAAGCGTTAAGACACTTCATCATGTTCACCAGAGCATCACGCCCAGTGGGGATGGGTAACTGTGGCCCCTGCAGGGAGATGAGCTGGGAGCCCAGCAGCAGGCCCAATGAGATCCACACACAGGAGTGTGGCCAGCCCCCCAGACACCGCCCTACCTGGGGTGACTGGTAAACCTGTCTGAAACCCTGACCAAAAAAGCATGCATGTCCTATAATCCCGGCCTCCTGTAGGTGAACACCCAAGGGACCTTCTTCCATCCATTCTGTTCCACTTCATTTTTAATTTTCTTTTACCCCCTGCCCTCACTCCCATCCTCCCCCTACCTCCTGCAGGCAACCTAACATGCATCTTTTGGTTTGTACATGTTTTTGCCAACGTTGTAGTTTCTCCTGTGCATGTCCTTTGATTGTCTGTAAATGATACTGTTGCATCTCCCTGTAACTTACTTTTCTCACTCAGCTACTTTAAAGGTCCACATTCGATGTTGTCTGTGGCTTGAAACTGCTCTGGAGGGCTCCACGGTGTCATCCACAGAATTTCCCTGCAGGTGGTCCCAGTGGTGGACGCTACTCCACCCCGCCCTCCACAGTCACGCTGGGTGAGCACCCTTATACACATCTCCTTAGGGACCCAGGTGAGAATTTTGTTGGGAATGCTTACCCATACATGGAATTTCTGGAGAGTGGGTCATGCACACACCTCACTCAGAGTGGTGCTGGGTGGCCATCCAGGACAGCCACCCCAGCAGTGCACGGAGGTCCCCGCACCTCTGCCAACACTCGACATTACCCACCTTTGCCACTTTTGCTAACCTGGTGACATGTAATTGTTGCGTTTAGTTTGTGTTCCGATGATTTTCAGCATCTCTGCACAGAGACTTCGTAAACTATGGGGTCTGCTTCTAGAGAGCATTCATTCCCTGCACCCACTTGTTTCTCTTGGAGTTGTCTTTTCATTGTCGATTTGTGAGACCTTCTAGTATATTCTGGACAGTTCATCCTTTCTTGGTTTCAACCACCACAAATACCTTCTCTCAGCTCCCATGCCCACAATTAGGTCTTTTGCCAACCACGGAAACAAAACGAACCCAGCTAACACATGAGAGGAGGGAGTAACAGAATTGAAATGGAAGGTAAATGTTACTGTGAGTCTAAAACTAATGTATCAAATGAGAAAATGAAAATAATGAAAGCGAATATTTACAGAACAGCAACAAAAACTAAGAGATTTTTCTTTGTACCAGTACAAAAATTAAAAACAAATAGAGTGTAAAAAAAACAAAAAAGACCCGAAGTTAAAATAAATGTTAAGGTGAAAGTGCTTTTTAAAAAGAATATAAAAAGAAACTTCATTATTTAAAAAGGGGGGGAGAATTATGCAGAAGTCAAAGAGAGAAACATGAAGAGCTAAAGGATACGCACAAGTGAAAACGAACCACAAAAAGAAGAGGTAAGCCCTGGCTGGTGTGGCTCAGTGGCTTGAGCAGGAGCCTGTGAACCAAAGGATCGAAGTTCGATTCCCAGTAGGGGCACATGCCTGGGTTGCAGGCCAGTTCCCTGCAGGGGACACACGAGAGGCAACCACACGTTGATATTTCTCTCCCTCTCTCCTTCCCTTCCCCTCTAAAGATAAAATTTAAAAAAAAAAAAAAAAAGAAGAGGTAAGAGTAAACACGGTAACAGCATATATCACACATGCCCAAGTGCACTTAAGAACAAAGCAGGCGGGAATGCGAAGACAGTAAACCGAGTGACAGCAGAGGGAGGAAGGAGCCTATCTTCGGATCAGGTAAGGCCGAGTTCTGACCTTTGTGCACAGATCGGGCAGGGAGGCAGGAGGTGGAGCTCAGAGCTCAATTGCGTGTAAAACAATTGAAGCTGCTTCCTTCCCTTGTGCAGGCTGCTCACCTCCCGCTGTGCAGCTGGGCTCCTAACAGGGCAGGTAGCAGTCTGCAGCCCCAGGGGGTGGGGGAACCCTGATGTGAGGTTTCACCCCATCAGCCTGGGGCCAGTGAGGAGCCTAGCCCTGGGGCAGTAGCCATGCCCGGCTATGGGGAGTCTGGGCGTCACCCTGGGCCCCTCCCCACCACACCCACTCCCTGCTGGACCTCCCAGCCACCCCAGCTTACTCACTGCCTTCAGCGGAACCCACAAGCGGGGGCTGAGGCCACAGGGCCAGGGAGAATGCTGCCTCAGGAGTCTCTTTGGCAGGCAAGGAGACAGCCTGTTTGGACAAGTTCAGCACCACCCAGGTCTGCACCAGGTAACACCTCCGTGATTCACTAGACAGCACAATGTGACCTTGCCAGAGGGAGCGATGACTGTTAGGACCCAGGAGACCTGCCAGCTGAGCCTGAGAGGATTTAATTGACTATTATCAGTTGCAATGACAGAAAATCCAGAGTTCCATCATCCCATTCCAGCACAAGTTGGGAGGCCAAGGAAAAATCCAGATGAGTTCATGGAGAGTGGACATACCTGGCCTTCTCTGAAGGTGCAGCGAGTGGCAGAGGGGGCCGAGTCCCGCTAACCTGAATCCTTCCAGTTCTGCCAGACAGGTAGTTCCCCCGCCACCACCCCACCTGCTGCTCCAAGCCCACCCGCAATCCCGGAGCTTGGCGAGGAGGCCGAGGCACCTCCTAGGGCAGTGATGCTCGGGGGCGGTGCTGCCTGCTGGCCTGCAGCCCGCCCAGCCACCCGCCCACTGATGCCCAGACACAGGCATCTCATCAACCAACGATTGCTTTTGTTTTGAATTGGTTTTTAATTAGGAGACTGACGCAAGATTGTCAGTATTTTACTTTCCCACGGAAAACATTTTTTAAAACTACCATCATTAAAAGAAAGAACATTTTCACACCAAAAACAGACTAGAGGATGGTCTTGTATGTGAAGTAATTTTGAGCTTCATGGAATGCCCGTTACTACACGTTCCTCATTTTGGGAGGGGTCGGGAAAACTCTCAGCAGGCCGACTGACATTCGTGGCCCAGCCAGAACCTGCTGGGAGTCCAATTCCAACCACTCCGATCACAGTGCTTTAGGGGAACAGAGAGTGGGCCTGGGGTGCCATCTAGGCACATGTTAGGGTACCAACTGTGCAAAAACCCATGTTATCAACTGTCACTCAAATCTGAACCTCCTGCTGCTGGCTCACCTTCCTCCCTGGCCTTGTCCTCGCGTCTCCAAGGCCCGTCTCCATCCCCAGTGGTCCCCTACATCAGAAGCCCGTGGGCTGGAGCTGTGGCCTCCCAGGCCCACTCCCAAAGGTCTGGTCCAGCAGGTCCAGGATGGGGTCTCCTGACCGTCCAGACTTAGGCGCTTCAGCCGCATGCCTCCCACCACTCAGCCCCAGGAAGTGACCGGCCAGGAGCCACCAGCACCGAGTCCTGCGAAGTGGAGCTGAGAACGAGGACAGGGAGGGAACGCAGCACTGGTCCCGGGCAGTGCCGACGCCAGGACAACAGACACAACTGTGTGGGGCTGGGGGACCGTGCCCCTCTCCAAGGTCACGGCCAAAGTGCAACCCTTGGCTGGAGGGGACGGACAGGGCAGAACACAAGCACCACCTGCACATTCACAAGGAAGTCTGGTCGTGGGAAGCGTCCTTCGGAGACTGCCCTGGCCTCTGCGACCTCTGCCACTCACCACTGTCACCCCGCCCCTGTGCTGGCCTGCCCGCCAGGCCACTCACGTCAAACACCTTGGCCCCCGGCCCTGCACCAGGCACGCAGCCGAGGGGCTCACCCACCACCTGCTGAGTGAGCAGCAGGCGCGCCGGCTGGACGCAGGCTGCCCTCCACCTCCAGGGGCATCAGGAAGAAGACGCTGCAGTGCGGTGGAAATGTCACTGACAATCTTGAAAAGCCGCGCAGAGCCCAAGGGAACTAACTCTTGAGGAACTACTTGGGGGCGAAGTCTCTCGCGCTGCGAGGCCTTCAGGCGCTGATGGCCGTGGTCCCATTGGGACGTCACTCCCCACAAGGTGGTGGGTCTCCGGACACACGCACAGGCGGTGACCGTAGTGACAGGCCTGCCAGTGAGGCGCTCTCTCCACACACTGCGGGCTACAGCGTAGCACAGCGCACAGCTCAGGCCGTGGAGGCGGGCACAGGCAGACACGCTCGGATCGGACACCCCCAGGTCGGGGCGGCCAGCGACGCCATGCTCCCCGAGGCTGAGCCCCAAGCCATCTGCGTGGCCTCTCCTTGGGGATCTCCGGCCTCACCTGCAGGGTGTGGGTCCTGCACCTTTTCCTCCTGCCACCCCAGCAGCTTATTAGGGTCAGCCCCAGTCCTAAATCTGGACTTTGTATGAATTAGTGCTGCCGATCTCTCCACAGAGAGATCCCAATCAGAAACTGGCAAGCATCTTTGGGACTTCATTTAAACCACGTCCCACGGTTTGCTCTAGTAAGCCCTGAGGCCATTTGGTCACGTGGTCTTGCTTGATGGGGCTCCCCTGTCCATGTGACCCCGAAGGCTGCTGTACGCCACGGCATCGGGTTTCTTAGCTAATGTCGGGTCCTCACTCAGAAGAGTGAAGTGGACCATCTTAAAATACAGACCCTGGGAACCAGGATGGGAGGGAATACATTTACTTCAGGTATAAAGGTTTGCTATTATTAACAAGTTATCACTACTACTAACATGTTTATAAAATGGAAATAAAAATGACATACGCGTTTGGTGCCAAAGTGGCAGTACAAACTAAGACCAGTACAAAAATAAATTTCCGAGCTACGTGGTTTTGAAATAAATGTCACTGAACAGGACGGGGACAGAGTCTGACTGGTCACGGGCTGAAGTGCGAACATCGGAGCGAAGGAGCCCGGGGCAGCGTTGCGACCAGCGCCCGCTCGGAGGGCCACCTCTGTTCCCCAAGAGCGTGGCAACGAACGAACACAAAAGTGCAGGGCGTGTTCCTGAGCTACAGAAGCTTCGCGTCTCCACGCTGCTGTGCGCTCCTGCTACGGAGGCCCCGACGGGCCGAGCTGTCAGCTGGTGATGCTGTCGGCAGAGAAAGCCAAGCCCAGTTGTAAAACAGGGAAACCCGTGCTAACAGATAACAGCACGAGAGTCCTCTCTGTCGCTCGCCCGTCCTTGCGAGTCTTCTGCCCGCAGACGGACATGGGCAAAGGGGAAACCAGAAGCTCCTTGGTTTGGGGAGCCCCTGTGCCGCCAGACAAGCCCCATGGTGACTGGCAGAAATCCGCAGTGCTTCCCGGGTTGCGCCCCTCTGTGGGCACACACTTACTCACACCTAGCAGCTGGCCTCACTGGTCTGCACAGCCATGGCCCCTCGGGGAAAGCAAAGCCAGCCCAGCAAGCCCTGGGGGCACCCGGCGTGGGGCTGCAGGTGACTGGCTAACTTTCCCCCTCGTTCCCGGTTAAGCTAGGCCAGGATGGTGTGCCTGTTGGAAGTGGCACGCTGGGTCAGTGAGGGTGCCGACTGACCAATGAGCAAAGCCCTGCCAACTCCAGCTCTGCCGGGTGCGCACAACTCCTCCGGAATCCCAGCTAGGAGTGCAGATGCAGAGGGGAGCGGGAAGAAGGGGCCAATGCATGGTGGTGGCCCCAGTCAAAGCAGCAAAAGGTTCCACAGGAGCCGAGGACAGCTCGCCGTCCCCCGGCGCTGGGGCAGCAGCATGGAGAAGAGGGTCCAATGCAGCCCCTGCGGCTGCAGCCCAGCTCTGCTCACTGGTCCTGGACCTTGGCCCGTTTGGCTTTCAGGGACAGGTGCTGCAAGAGAAGAGAAAACATCATAATTGGGGGTGGGCAGACAAAGAAACCAGGCTTCACCACACTCTCCACTCACATGACCAGACCAAAGTTTCCATCTGGTTTATGCCCTCTCGGTAAACGCCGGGCCCCCCGGAAGGAGTCTACAGGGAAAAAAGCACCAGTGGCCCACAGAGGAAGTGGGCCTGCAGTAAGCCACGGCAGCCGAGGCCCAGCCCACCATGGCTCAGCCTGGGCACACGGGCCGAGCGGACAGCGCTGCAGCTGCACTCCTGAGCTCAGGGGCCAGGGCTCGGGCCGGACATCACGTCGAGTTTCCATGAATCCCTTAAGGAAGGTCGAGGAATGGAAATGAGGAGGTACATCATTTTAGCAGGCGTCTCAAATGCAGGCACCTGTGCCAGGCAGGGAAGACACACAGGAAAAGGATACCGCCTGGTGACACGGCTTTCTTTCAGACACCTTGCTCTCTACCGGCATAAATGACAGAGGAAGCTCAGCATTATAATCGTGGGCGTCAGATAATAGGATTCAGGGAGACACACGTTCTGGCCCCAAGTGCTAGAAATTCCAATGTATGCATTTACGGTAGAGTGTACAAACGTAAGTTTTTAATAAATGACTTCTGTTCACTGAGGTAGCCCCTGGACCCCCTTAATGGTCATAACCAACCAACCAAGCGACATCCAAGGCACATCACCCTGCCACGCAGCGAGATCTCCACCTGAAGAATCCCCACCCTGGCAGCCGGCAGGGCGGGCCTGCCACCGCCCGCTGCGGAGCACCCACGCCCACCTGGCCGCGAGGCAGCGGTCCCCACGGGAGACCTGCAGAGACCTGCAGGCCCGGGAGAATGCAGGGTGCAAAAGAAGACACAACCCACCACCAAGCACGACAAGAGATGGCCGAGTGGACAGGACACGCATGTCAACGAGCTGAAAAGAGTCCCTTCCTAACTGTGTGGTCCAAGAAAGGACTGGTATAGGTTCTGGCGAAGGCCCTGGCTCAGAGGATTTTCCCCAGATTCCAAAGATACCTCTGAGCATCAGGAAAAAAAAACTTTAAGGACTGAAAGGCAAACCTCTGAACAGGTCACCCTGTTTTTCTCCCCGGCTATTGATCTTGTTGAATTTCTCTGAGTCCTCTCACTTCACCTGATGTGACCCCTAGAACTAACATTAGACACCCCACAGCCTTTGCTTGGGAACAGGGGATGACATCATCGTGCCCGTAGGACCATTTTTGGTGCTCGTTTCTGGGAAGAATGCTGAGTATAAACAGAGCTGACTCTGGACCATGTCAGGCCTCTTTACAGGGTGAGAGTTGACACTCTGAAGAACAATGGTAATGGGAAGTCGCCAAAGGTGCCCGAAACAGAGCCAGGGATGGTCGGTGAGCCCTGGGTGGTCACGAGATGCTACGCTGCGTTCAACAAAGGAACATCCGCCACGCGTGTGTGGCCCCCGGGGTCCGCAGGGCCCTTGGAGGAATCAGTTAGCTTTGGACTAACAAGTTAGCAGCAGAAGTACCTTTGCACCGTTTAGTTAAGGAGGGGCTGAGGTTCTCAGGGAGCTTCAGGGCCCTCGCCTGTACAATGAAGTTGGGGTACCAGCTGATTCCTCAAGGCCCTGGCCTGTCTAAAAATAACTGATCACAGTGATCAGAGCGGAGTTGATGAGCTGAAGAAGAAGCATTTGGAGAGAAGAGACAAATGCGGGAATTTATGATTACCATTTTCTTCAAACTCCTGGGGCTATTCGCTCTTAACTCTGTGGGTTTGACCTAAAGAAACTGTAATTCTCAGCTGAGAAGGGAAAAGAACTCAACTTTTAGGTTCATTCTGTTCTCCAAGAGCCTAAGACAACTTTCGGAGTCTCCTTCCCTAGCTGCTTGCCCCTTATCCCTTGAACGAGGACCCTCACCGCTGGGCCACACTTCTCAACCACCACCTTGCACTTCTGATGCTTCTCTTGCACTTTCCACCCGAGACGTTCTGCAGGAAAAGATTTCCTTCCGCCTCAGGGTTACTCCCACCAGGCCGACACAGCAGAGACCACACGCTCTGGGCAGTTATCAGTCCCTGCCTCTGATCTCATGTCCAGCTGAAATATCCGATGAGGATCTGTGTGAAGTGTATTTTGTTTGGCTGGATGAGATTGAAATATTATAACAAGATTTCTGAAAGCCAACTGCCCTTTCCGTTGCAAGAGGGGGATGGGTGAGAAGATCCCTCCGTGCACCGGGTCACAGCTCCAGTGTCCCCAGGAGCTGAGCACGTGGAAGAAGCGAGGGGGCAGGCTGTGGCGCCCGGGCTGTCATTCCCAGCAGAAGCCCGTCCTGTGTCCCTGCTGGCTGCTGCCAGGCTGGAACCCCAGCCCAGCAAGCAGACTTCACACTTCTTTCAAGAGGAGCCTGAACCCACATTTAATGTGAAATCTCCCAATGTTCAAATGCCCCAGTCAATCCAAATTTGGGGTTGAAAACAGTGCGTGTGGTTATAACCTTGATGAAGTTACGGGTTTCGGACTTTCCCTTCTGTGCTGAGTGATGGCGAAACGTGCCAACACACCGATGCAAATGTTTTCAGGCACCGGGCAACAGACAGCACAGGGCCGAAGCCCCTTGGAAACAGGAAACACTCAGGGTGAGCTCTGTACTCGTCCCAGGCCTCTGCCTGGCTCTCCAGACCCTGGCACCCAGAGGCAAATCCTGAACAGAGAACAGTGCTGCCGGGCAGAGGAAACAGGCTGGAGACAGCTGGCATTCGCAGGACAGCTCCAGAAATCCACGTGGGGTGCCCTCAAGTCTTGGTGGAATCCTACGCGGCACGTGTGCAAGCCCAGAGTCGATGAGGCCGGCAGACAAAAGAGCCTGGGGAGCGGCGAGCTGTACGGGTGTGCAGGCCTGTGCCGTGCTGGAGATGCCGGGGCCCTGCCCGCAGTGCAAAGGCCTCAGCGGACACATCACCGTGTCCTAGGAGTACTTCAGAGTGGCCCCATCAGAGACTAAAATCAGTCCTCAGTGAAATGAAACTAATCTGCCGTTACTAACTTTCTACTAGGAAAAAGCTCTACGATCTTTAAAAAAAAAAAAAGACAACCAAATCCAGACTCTCCACAACACAGCATTTATACTGCCCAGCATAAACAACAATATTAAAGGGGCAGGAAAATGAGACCCATAGCATGGAGGAAAAAAAATCAAAAGATAAAATAAACCAGAAATTGCCCAATGTATTCAACTAGTAGACAAGCCCTTTAAAACAACTAATACAGGGATGGGCAAAAGTAGGTTTATAGTTGTTTGTGTGGACATTAATAATAATACAAGGATTAATACAACAATTAATAAATAACACAAGTAATAATAATAATAATAAACTCTGTGTCTCATGTAATCACAGCTACAGACCTCCTTCTGGCCACCCCTGTAGAATATGTTAGACGATTTAAAGAAAAAGATGGACATAATGAATGAACACAAAGAAATGCTAAATAGAAAAATAAAAAATTAAAGAAGAACCAAATGAAAGTGTGAGAACAGAAAATACAAAATGAAATATTCTTTGGATGGGCTTAACAGCAGCCTGGACAATGTAGAATTGGCCAGTGAACTTGAATACAGGGAAGAAAAACCATCCAAACTGAAGCATAAAAAAAAAAATTCAGAGCCTCCATAACACGTAGGACAGTAACAAGTGCTCTAAAAAGTATGTAGCTGCATTCCAGAACCTTGGCACACAGGTATTGAGGCAGAAAAACGTATTTTAAAGAATAACATTCTCAAATTTCCCAAATGTGATAAAACATCAGCCCACAGATCCAATTAGCTCAACAAACCCCAAGCAGGAAAAACACAAAGAAAAACATAGAGCAGGTCCACCTGCTGAAAATACGGAGATGAAGGAAAAACTTAAAGTGGTCACAAGAGAACAAAACCACATCACACGGAGGAGCAACAATACAAATGACCGGCTTCTCACAGAAGCAATTCAGAACAGACAGCAACGACACAAACTCTTTAAAGTGCTGAATGAGAAAACCAGGACAGACTTGCAACCCAGAAATCTATACACAGAAAAAATACCTTCCAAAAGTAAAGATAAAACAAAGATGTTCAGACACGTAAATGCGGAGAGCATCTCACTAGCGGGCGTGCACTAAAACGGGCACTAGAGGGAGCTCTTTAGGGAAAAGACACCAGTTGGACACTCAGATCTGTGCAAACGCCTGGGGGTGACACAGGCGGCGAGTATGTGGGGAACACAAAATACTTTTTTTCTTGTTTCTTCATTTCTTTAAAAGGTAACTGTTTGAAACACAAAGAATAAAATACATGTAGAAATAAAATACATTTAAAATAAAATATGTAGAAAAAAGTAACGTATATGACAATACACAGAAACAAGCCACATGTAGAAATAATACGCAATAACAAATGTAGAAATAAAATATCCAACAACAAGAGCACAAAGAACGGGATGGGGAAGTGAAATACCTAAGCTTCTTACACTGCCATCTAAATAGTGTGATACTAATTCAAGGTCGATTGCAACACATTAAGGTCGCCTACATAATCCCTAAGCCACCAAAAAACCAAGAAGCATAAACGGCCATTAGAAGAGACAATTTGGAACACTAAAATAATCTGACTAATTCAAAAGCAGGCAGTAAAAAAGGAACAGAGTACACTGGACAAATAGGAAATAAGTAGCAAACGGCAGACTTAAACCTAACCATTGCAATGACCCATGGAACGTGACTGGACTGATCACACCAGGTAAAAACACAATGCAGGACAGAACAAGTGCTTAGGCTCTATTTTAGCCAGAAAGTTTGTGAACTCCAATTCACCTGTTTTCATGCCAGCCTTCCAATATAATTACCCCTCAATCAAAAATCTTGCTAGAAAAAGCTGTGACTTTTGTGCGTGTGCAGTGAACGAGCCATCTTCTTATAGAAATGAAGAACATGAAACTATGACTTGCTCTGCAAGGCTCACACCCTCACCGTCCCGGGAGGCCTGCCTGGAGGAAGAGGATAAACCTGCAGTAACACCCGTGCTCAGCGTCAGCCGGCACCGGGCTGAAACCCCGGTTTAAGCTGGCACGCCTCCTGACGGTCCCTCAAGGCGACGCTCGTCAGAGACCACTTGTGCCACTCCTTGTGAACTCGATCCACAGCGTGACAGAATTCTCTTTTGGAAATAGTGTAGAAGAGCAGAGGATGAAAGAAAGAGCTGAAGACTCATTCTCTTTTTTGTCTCATGCGTTATTTTTAAATGCGCTTCACCATAAGCAAGTGGTAGAGAGCTTCTCCCCCGAATGGTCTGGGGATGCGGTAATGGCCATGTCACCCATGTGCTACTGGGGGACAGCTTCAGGCACGGACCTGGGGAACAAGTGTGCCTCTAGGGCACGAAGAGGCGGGCTGACAGGCAGTCTTAGGGGACAGACTCTGCTCACGCCTACCGTTCCTTGTTGATAGAAGTGTGGAGCCAGCTCCAGCAGCCAGGCAGATTCAATCGCGGTCACGTCTCTCATGTAATACTTGGAGGTTTGTATGACTTCATTGTAGATAACCCTGGAACGAGAAGGAAGCACGAGCTAATTTCCTGTACCTTGTGACGACAGACAAGAATCACAGCAGTTAGAGATGATGCAGTTTTCCCCTTCGCCTTCAACAGGCATCTGTTCTGTGTGCCAGGCGCTGCGCTAAACAAATGCGCGGATGTTGCTCACTTAAGCCTCCGGGCCTGAGTGGTGGGTAAGAGTGTGTCCATCCACGGGGGAGGCTCTAAGGCCTACGTGACTTCCAGAACATCTCAGCCATCCCTGACTCCCCTTGGCCTTGAGGTGCCAACGCAGCCCTTTGTACCCCACTCTATGGAAGCCCTTCTCCTAAAGTACTGGCATCTGTTGGAGTCTGTCTCTCCATCCAAATGATGAATTCTCTGGGCCCTGAATTCATCTCCACACAGCTGTGCGGGGTTAAGTATCTGATCAAAGGGCAAAATGGAATGTTTGTTGAATGGCTGAGTGAGCAGAGGATTACCACCATTTGCTCAAGGAGAGCTCTGATAGGGCAGAATTTCCATGAACGGCCCAGCATAACAGAGTCAGCAAACATGTACTGGCCGCCTGTGCCAGGCGATAGGGACCCTGGCACGAACAAGAACCGGGCCTTTCCTTCAACGCAGTTGCAAGGCTAAGAAGCAGGAGCGTGGCTTACCAGCGAGGCGGCTTCTCTGCGTAGAGGACTGACGCCGGGTGGATATGCAGTTCATGGTCGTCACGGATAGTCCTTGTAAAACACAAGAATTTGTCTGAAGTGGATTTTAAATACTTACAGCAAGACTTGCCCAGAGACGTGTTTATGATAAAAAATGCATCCAGATTACACTTCACAGGAACGAGACTGTTCTCTCCATGTTCTCCTGGGCTCTCTGTGAGCTCCTCCCCCACTGCCAGCCCAGAAGTCAAGAATAAATCACGCAAACAAGGGAATACAAGTAAAACAACTTGTGGACATTTAGGGAAAAAAATTCATAAATACATTGCTGTCAGTCTTTATGTTTATCTTCTGTAGGCTCTCTTTGAAAACAATTTCCTTGGGAACAGAAATAATATAAATTACGACTTCTATTACACAAAGTTAAATATGAAAGATAAAGACTATGGGGGAGATAATAGGGGGAAAAGCTCAGTGTTGATGTATTCATTTCTCCGAGATAATATTTCAAATTACAACGCAGATATGACTCAATTTAATTAAAAAAATTGATGGAGCCTAGAACTCTCAGTCGGATCAGACCACAAGAGAACGTGCACGCCCCAGGACGTCATCGCCCGAACCGCAATTACAGAGTGTCTGCAGGTGCCAGGGATGTGCGTGTCGGGGGGGTGCCTCCAGCGCCATGGCCGAGCTCGCCTCCGGCACGGCAGCGCAGCCAGCACCCCAGGGCCCTGCGCTGACCGACGCTGCACTTCGTCCCAAAGGGGCTCCCCGACTGGGAAGCCTCTTGTGTACGCAGCCCGCATTTTGGTCGAGGGCCCTGGAGCAAGAGCTTTTCCAAATGCCAGGAGAAACTGCGAATTCAGACTGTCGAGGACGGTGGGGCCATCAAAGTGACAACAGGGTAACGGCGTTCCCTGGAGCCGCCGCCTCAGTCACGGGCAGCACGGTGTGGGGAGGCCAGCTCGTGTGACAGGCAGCAGAACTGACACCGACGGGCCGGAGCACCTGGCCTGGAGCAACAAACAGGACGGCCTGGAGAAAACGCACAGTGCTGTACTGAGGTCCAGTCAGTTTGACGGCCCCATCTCCTGAGAGGCCTGGCTGCCAAAAAAACAAAACAAAAAGCCTGAAGCTGACTCTGGCCTCCTTAACGAAGCCCCGTGTCTGGGACAATACAGCTGACCTCACGGTGACAGGACTGTAGTATCTTCTGAGCAGAAAAAGCTAATGACAAAATACCATGTGAAGGAAACCCAGAGAAGGGCTGGGAGGAAGCAGGCGGGCTGCCCCCTGACTGAGCGGCAGACCACAGGGTCACTGCACCTCACGCAGCTGCAGCGAAGTCATGCGACGGAAATGGACTGCGGGAAAAGACAGACTAACAGGAACCATGCAAAGAACTGGAGAAATTTCGTTGGCGTAAAGAAAGCTAAGCCACGTATCGGCTTGTATGTACTTTAATATAACAAAGGCCATTAGGAGGGCACCCCCCAGCGATATTCTCTGCACGGAAAATGAAACAGGCTGTGGTCTGCATGGGAGGCAGGTCGCACACAGGAAGACACACTGGCCAACATCCAAAGCCACCAAATGTGGCTACAACGTACCAGGGTAGGCGGTGGCTTCAATCCTGCAGTTCCCTAAAAACCCAGTGACAAAAGTAACTAGTCTAGAGAAGAGCATCTTTAACGGCTCCTTCTAGTCCTGTGATCCTATTACTAGAATGGAAACACCGCCAGCCTCCTGACGTGTAAACTTCGTCCTTCTACAACACGTGGGTGGGCTGAGTATTTGAGAGTCACCTCCATAGAGTTAAGATACTTTGCTTAAAGCTACATAGCTAAACTCCTCTTTGGATAGAGGCGCCATATAAAGAAGGGAAAATTCTTCAATTTAATTTCTCTCCTTTTCCTGCACATCTGCTTTCTATGCGGTTTGGATCATTTTTAAGATCTGCCCTTTAATAAATGTTTTCACCAAGCATCACATTACCTATAAGCTCCGGTAGAATGAAGCCTCGCTGCATTTGCAAAGAATCCCGAAACGATGCACCTCAGAACCGGATCTGGATCACCTGCCAAGGCAGCCAACAGCACGCTGGGTGAGACCTTGCTGGAGGTATGCTGCGTGCTGTGAGGTCGCACCCCTGGCTGCTCCGAGCCACCTTGCACCCTCTCCCCACCCCCATCCATGGAGGTGCCCCGCCCTCCTACAATGGCTGCTGAGGGAAGCATACTGGGCTGTCCCTTAACTTGGGGCCCCCAACCCCCTGGGCCACAGATGCCCAGGCCAAGGCTGGGCATCATGAACCCAGGAGAGCACTCTGCTGGCTGGCCCGTGACCTCTGGAATGCCTTCCCAGGATAACATCTGTGGGAATGACGTTCCTTCCCTAAGACACTATCCGGGACACTAACACTACATTATTTCTGTGGCTATAGCTACACTGCAATTCTTTAAAAATTTCAAACGTCCCATTTTAATTGGTGTCTGTATTGCCAGAGTAAACGTCTTCCAAGGGGAAAGACTCCCATTAGATGATCCCCTAGGACACACTCCAAATCAGCGTGCAGACAGTGCCGTTTATCTGGCTTACGACACAACACATTTCATCAAATCTGCGACTCGCTCTTTTCTACACGCTCGCTCACGGAACCCAGGACAGCATTTTATAATTATAATTGGCAGTTTTCTTTTTTCTTTCTTAGCAGTACGTAAAATAATGGCCTGGCTTATTCATAATGGTGTTCTAGATTCCATGAAATATAGTTTGTTGATAAATTAGTTCCCAAAAGGTGGTAAAATTTACAAAACCATGAATGTATGAGATCGTGAGTTTTGCTGCATCCTTACCAGCAATGTTTTGGCAAAAAGGTACCCTGTCTTTACTGCACGATTACTCCTGTACTTCCTTTTGGCACAGAATTGATGACTTTCAAGTTTCTACCTCTAACCACAGTCTGATCCAAGATTCAGTCCCTTCTTTCCAACCGCCCATGAGAAATTTCCACGTAGAACAAAAGGGGTGAAAAATGGTTCTTGGCCGGCAAGGTGGGAGGGAATCTTAGATATCACAGTAGTTGAGGTCCCCAAAATTCAACCCTACCTTATAAAATCTTATTTCCTAGTATTTGATTTCTATCATGGAAAATGAACTATATAATGTTCGATGATCTGAAGGTTAATGATTCTAACGTGTCGTCAGGACTTATGAAAGTTTTTTTTTAACAAGAATTGCCCTCGGACATAAAAATGAACCCCAACAGGAAAAAATACGCTCTTTTTACACACAGCTTCTCGCCGACACGGGTTCAGAGTGCACCCGCTCTCTGCCTCGCGTCACACGCCAGCGGGAGGGCTCCAAACTGCAACTACACAGGGCGGGCCAGGGGCACCACCAGCAGTGGCAGCCGACTCTTACCTTCACTCGACTTCTTGGGCACCTGGAACTTGACGAGGAGATTCTTCAGTTGCTCCCGCACGGCGGCAGCTCTGACCAGCCCCTTGTAATTGAGGAAGTGCTCCTGACACCACTGAGAGTTCTTACTGTGCTGCGGGGGGACCCAGGCAGGAGCATGAGAAAAGCGCGGAGAGGTTCCTGACTGCACCACCACCGCACCACCACCGTCTCTCCCGGCACCTGCCGACTCCGGGAGGCGAGCTCTCCAGAGGCGAGCGGCCCTTTTTGGCCCATCTCTCTAACATGTTGAGAGAGGTGCTGGCATGCTCGCCCTCTGGCCGCTCTTTGCCCTCAGCCTCTGCCTTAGGGGCAAATGAGAGTTCAACAGCAAGCGGAGCTGTCAATCTTAACGGCAATCTTAAGTACCTTCCTAGTGACTGGCAAATTCGCAAACAGAATGACTTCCCTGTGCTTCTTTGTAAATAAACTTTCCTTCCTTGGCAGGCTTGAGTTCATCACTTTATTTGACTATAGGCAAACAATATGACACTTGATAATTTAGAAATAACTTCCAAATTACTATTATTTAGCCCCAAAGTGTGATTCTATCAACACTTCTTCGTTTTGTTCTAGATTCTTAAGTATGATCGTTATGTCTTAGATTAAGTACTGCTGTGGGAAGGCACCTTGGAAACTAGTCTAAGCAGGCAGGAAAGTGTCTCAAATGGGACGACGTGAGTCGCAGAGGACTTTCCCAGAAGGCACCCGCAGAACAAGCAGCGGAGGCCTGGACCTGCAGGCCAGTGGCGGGGGGAGCTCGGGGCTGGAGGTGACACACCGCACATACAAACGGATGTCCCCCGACCTGATCCGTAAGTAACAATCTCAGTAAGAGATGGGGTTTTCCTGAAAACTGTTCACTGACTGAAACAGATCCACTCAGACCTCTGATAAAACAAAAAGTTAGTCTTTCTCCTCTTCTAAAAAAGTATTTAAAAAAATGAATACAACATACTAAAAATCTGAAGTATCTCATTTCCCCCCTCATAGCCTCTCCTTATAGAGATTTGTTTTCATTGTTCCGCATCATCTTTAGATCTCTCTTTTTAGCAATTTTTAGTGAGAACTTTCAGCTGTGTTATTCCCTCTTAGTTTTACAGAGAACAAATTAACATCACCCGAGGCTAACTGCAGGCAGGTACGTGAATACGTATGGATCCCCGCAGCTAGTCCGCTGCTGGCGGAGTGGTTGCTGTGTGAGGTCTCAATCCCACAGGACAGCTCTGAAGAGTGAACTAAAGCCTACAAGTTACCCTCAGCCTCGATTATTTGCAGAAAATATAACAGAACTTCCTACTCAAACGTCAGACAGCACTGCCCAGCAACGCTGGGTGGGTGAGACACAGTGAGGGGAGGGGCCGGCGGGCCGAGCTGGCAGCCCACTGCAAATACCACGTCTCTAGGCAGGAAGAAGCAAGAAACAATTCCTGTGATCCTCCAGGCAAATCCGCACCACCGCAGGCAGGGGCCAACCCACGGATTAGAAATGCTGGCAATAGCCCTGACTGGTGTGGCTTGGTGGGTTGGGCATCATCCCACAAACTGAAAGGTCACTGGTTCGATTCCCAGTCAGGGCACATGCCTGGGTTATGGGCCAGGTCTCCGGTTGGGGGCACGTGAGAGGCAACCAATCAATGTTTCCCTTCCCCTCTTTCTCCCTCCTTTCCCCATTCTTTAAAATTAAATAAAATCTTTAGAAAAAATAAAAAGAAATATTGGCAATAATCTCATAGACACCTCAGAGAGGTGTCTCAACCATTCCTCTTGAGCTGAACTTCTGGAATCCTGGCTCCCAGGGTGGACGGGGGTGTAGAAGGGACCTTCCAGGTGGCGGCTGTGCTTACCTTGATAAATGCTTCGTACACGTTGAGCATAGTGAGATGATCGCCTTCCTCCACGGCAAATTTTCGGTGCACTCGAATCTGGAAAGAAAAAAGCAACATTCAGAAGCGGACTCCGGTGAGCCTCTCGTACCGGGAGGTAACGTTATACAATGAACAGCTCATGGCCTGGGGAGCCAGGAGGACCTGGTTTGCATCATTCTAGCTCCACCACTTCCTGAAAGACCTCGGACTGGTCACTTCATCTTGCTCGGCCTCCATGTCCTTATGTGTAAAATTGGGGTGTTAGACTGTCTGTCGAGATCACTGTGGGATTCAGATACCCCAGGATACAGTGCCTGGCACAGCTGGTAGGTAAGTGCTGGTGTTCTTGTCTCTCCTCCTCTCTCCAGTCAGTGTCTCTTCCAGAACCAACCCCCCGCACCCCCAGAACGAAAGCTTGGGGAGACAGCCTGTCTGGTGCATGGTGGACATTCCATGTTCCCAGGCCCCCACTCGGACCTCACCCCTAAATTTTCCTTTCTGGGAGACCCTGGGCAATGCCATCTGCTCCCATGGATTCATGGAGCAGCACATACAACATAAACACAAGCACACACGTGTACTTAACTTCAGAACTTTCTCTTCGCATCCAATACCACAGAATTCAGCTTCCTTCCATTCACTCAATAACAGATATTACTGAGCACCTACCATAGGCTAGGCACTGTTCTACGAATTGAGAATGTCACAGAGAATACAACAGTGGTGGGAGAAATGCAATAAACAAGATAAATAAGCAAAATATTTGGTATATTAGGTGGCAAGAAGTGCTAGAAGGAAAGAGTAAAGCAGGGGATGGGGGTGGGAAGGGGAGGAGGGATATGGTGCAATTTGAGACACACTGGAGAGCTTCAGTGTCTTCTTCACCTTGAAAGGGAGTTTGCCTGCCCTGAGGTGGGACTGAGAAAAGGCCAACAGAGGAGCAAACAAACAAGCAAGCAAGCAAACAGGAAATGGAGAAAGCAGACAGCACCACCGGGCACGGAGGCAGGGAAGCACGGTGCTCTGCGGTCACACAGCCGCCGGGGGGAGGACAAGCGTCCACAGGAGAGGCTCTCTCCTCCCGACCGCACACCCAAGTCCGCCTCCCGGTGCACAAGGCTGAGCTCAAACTCTCGGACCCGACCTGGAACCCGGCCTGACCTGCCGCATCAGGAGGCCTCCCCCGTGGTGCTCTCAGCACGCTAACTTTTCCTTCCCAGTCTTCCCAGCGCTCCCTCCTCCCGTCACCACTGACGCCTGGGCTCAGGCAGGGCCTTGTCACCTCCTCGGCTTGATGCCAACACTGCCGGAATCAGCCTGCTGGGCCCGGGCCCGACTCCGGGCCCCGACTCCTTCGTCACTAACACGCCCACTCAGTTGCTCCCAGAGCTGCCTACAGGACGATTCCCTTACGGGACAGTGGCTCAGATTTGGGACTCCGGACTATGAAAGGCAACTCCACCACGGATGAGTGAGTCGCCTAACCTTCCTGCACCTCCACCTCTAACAAAGATCCCAACAGCATCCGCCTCCCGGTTCACGGTGGCGATGAAGCCCGGGAAACGTGCGGCACAGTGCCAGGCGCACAGCAAGCCTCACATGAAGGCTGGTGTTGGCGTCGCCGGCACTTCCTAGTCGCTCTGACGAGAAGGCCCAGAGCGAAGGGACTGGCGTGAACAGCTCCAGGAGAAAGGGACTCACTGCCTGAGACTTCTGGTGCGAGGGCACCACGAAGATATTCTGGATCTGCATCATGGCTGCAATGCTGAGAATTTCCTGAGAACAGCCAAAATTTCCTATAAAACAAAAAGTGTGTTTGAGTTCAAACATGCAATGTGTCCCTGAGAAGCAAAGACATTTTCTGATGTTTTCCTTGTACCACACTGCACACGAAGATGATGTATCCGCATACGCCCGATTTTCACAGTCTGCAGCACATACGCGCTTCGCCCTGTCGCACGGAGTGTCCTGCACATGGCCCCGACGGGGGAGGCCCGGAAGGGCTGCGAGAGGAGCTGCTAGGCCACCGTGCGGCTGTAACACTGAGGGCCCATCCCTGCGAGCCACAGGGGAGCCACACTGGCCCCATCACCGAGGGCAGGCCAGCTCCACGCCCACTGTGGGCTCTCTTACGTGGACACCTAGAGTCCCGGCAGAAAGCCGGAGAGGTACAGGGGCAGGGGATATGTGGGCTGTGTCCCGCCTGCCGTTTCCCTGCTCCTGGCCCTTCTCTGAGGGGGCCTGCCTGCCAGCAGGGCTCAAGGCACCTGGCGCACTAGACCAGGGAAGCACTCGGCAGGCCGCCACTGCCGCCGCCAGTACCTTGGCCCAGGGTCTACAGCCACCAGCCCTCCGGGACACCATTCGGTGAGCGTGAACTGCACTGCCAGGCCCACTGCCCACGGCTCCCTGCCTCGTGAGTGACGCACTCCCCAACTCCAAACTCAGAATCCTGTGCGCCTGAGGTCATTTGATTGTTCTCACAGACATCTAAGGGCGTCAGGGAAGCTGGGACCCTCGTGTGTTAGTGGTGGGAATACAAAATGGGGTAACCACTGTGGAAAATGACACGGCAATTCCCCCCCAAAATCAAACAGAATTATCAGATGATCCAGCAACCACCCTCTAAATATCCACCCAAAAGAAGGGAGACCGGGGACTTGGACAGAAGCTTGTTCACAGGCTCACAGCAGCATCACGCACACTCGCCAGAAGGTGGAAGCTCCCTACGTGCCTGTGAGCAGATGAGTGCCCGGGCGAACAAAGTGTGATCAATACGCACAGGGAATATCATTCCGCCTTAAAAAGGAAGGACGTTTTGACAGGGGCAACAATATGGATGAATCTTGAAGACATGTGAAAACTAGTCAGCCACAAAAGGACAAATTTTGTGCGATTCCACTTGGATGAGGTTCCGAGGGAGTCAAACCCAGAGACGGAGAGCAGAGTGGGGGCTGCAGGGGGGCGCGGGGGGCGGCACGTGAGTGTTTCACGGGTGCGGTTTCAGTCCGGAACGATGAACGAGGCCGGGAGATGAAGAGTGCAGATGAACAGTGTTGTGAACAGAAATACATTCACAACAAAAACAGGAATGTACCAAATGCCCCCAGAACTGCACACTTAAAAAACTGTTAAAATGGTAAACTCTGTTATGTATTTTTTACCACAGTAACAAAAACTTCCCTGTTTAAAAAGAAATCTGCAGGTGTCAGTGCCAGGCCCATGAGAAGCAAGCAGAAGTCTTTACTGGATTAATGATGACAGATGTGGAATCACAAGTTGGCAACGGGCCCCAAACACAAGAGCTTTCGGCGATAGCCCCTTCGCTGCTCTGAACACAGCATCCGGCAGGACCAGCGCCGCCGAGCGTGGCTAGTGGGGTATGTGAGTACCTTGCACAAGATGGGCAGCAATTTGAACTTTCACCCAAAATATCAAATGGTGTGCTTGACTGTGATACTGTCTTGTTACAGAATTACATGCTTAACAAAAGATTTGGCACCCATTACCAGAGGGGCGTTGTTTGTGCTGGACCCCGTATCCTGTACGCTCTTCCCCAGGGCGCACAGAATGCAGGGAAATAGCTCCCTGCTGGTCAAAGTAAAATCAGTGAGAACTGCGATCTCCACCCACCTGACTCAAGCAGCATTTTCGCAAACATGGGATTCAGAGGAAACTCCGCTATCCTCATGCCAAGCGGCTCGGTTAGGCGGCAGTCTTTGTCCAGACCTGCCAAAAGAACAAGAACCGTCGGAAGGCGTGTGCCACCGTGTCCAAGGACGGCCAGTCGTGGAGAGAACAGAAGGTGATGAACGCTGGAAAAGGCACCAAAAGATGAGTCACGTTCCACCGAACTCACTCTCACACCAGAGAACCATTGTGTTAAAAAAAGAAAAGACTTCCTTCAAGCTCTTGAGTATTTAATTTTAAAAACTGATACCTCTAATGGCTTCTATTCAAGGATTTAATTATAAGGAAATGGCCCCGCGGCCTCCTCTCGCTCCCACGCTCTCCCCACCCACAGCAGCCCCACTGCTCCCCACAGTCTACCTTCCCAAGGACCCGACACCCACACGGTGTGACCACAAAGGACGCCCCCCCAGGGTCCTCCGCAGACCGCAGCTCCTCGGGAACCGCGTCCCAGGGCCCCTTTCTCCTGCTGCTCCCTCTGTCACCTCTAGGTCTTCCCCCCTGTCCCTGGTAGTTGTCCCAGGACGGCATCCCATGAGCCCTGTTCTTCTCCTACCGGATGAGCAATTACAAGGCCGTGCATATGAGTCTACGCTCCTGCCCAGGTCTCTCGTGCGTGCCAACGCCAGAGCTGGCTATCCAACTGCCTCCTGGGCAGTGTGCTGAGCCAGGCAGACTCCTTCAACTCCCCACACCCCTCCTCGCCTCTTCACCACCGGCCACTATCTTAGAAACTGAACTCTCACCATGCAGACGATTGTTTTCACTGTGGTTTAGTCTATTCCCAAGAACTGGCATTAAAACAACTTCTTCAGAACTCAGAGTTAAGACAGAAAAGGTCATTTCTCTGCTGTTCCCATGTAACCATCTCTTTGAAGGTGATAATTCAGCTTGAAACTAAACTAACTTGGGTGTTTCCCTCTACCTCTTCCAGCTAATTTAGGGAAGTGAAGAAACAGAAAATATTTTAAATGTCATTCTGACTGAAGGAAAATCAGTCCAAATGAAAAACTTCTATGCAGCCAACATTGTCCCATCCACATTACAGAATATCCCAGGAAGCCCTGCTTTCGAGTTTCTGTTAAACCCTCGAGAACAGGAGGTGGGAACCTCCTCCCGCACATGCTCACTCTGGGCCGACTGGATGCAGACCCCCTGGGGCGGCCGCTGAAATCAGTAACTGGCTGCTCCTTCGCAGGGAGGCTTCATGAATATAACGAGCGAAGATGGGCTCCTCCCTCACCCCATACAAAAAAATTAACTCCAAATGGATCATAAACCTATTAATGCCAACAGCCAAAACTATCAAAACTCTTCAAAGAAAACATACGGATAAGATCCCCATGCTTGGGAGTCAGGCAACAGTTTCTTAAAAAATAGATAAACTGAACTACTTAAAACTTTTGTATGGCAAATGATACCATCAGAAAAGTGAAAAGCCAACCTACAGAATAGGAGAAATATTTACAAATCACAGACCTGAAAAGTGTACACACAATATATAAAGAACTCCTCCAACTCAATAATAAAGGGACAATACCCCAAAATTAAAAATGGGCAAAAGATTTAAATAGACATTTCTCCAAAGAAGATATACAAGTAGCCAAAAAGAATATGAACAGGTGCTCAACATCATTAGTCATTAGGAACACAGATCAAAACCACAAGATTCCACATCATATCCACTAAGATGGCTGCTGCACAAGAGACAGATAATAACAAGTATTAGCAACTTGTGGAGAAACTGGAAACAGCCGCACACTGCTGGTGGGAATGTCCACCAAAAACCTGCCCATGAATGTTCACTGTAGCATCATGGGCATTGGCCGAAACGAGGAAACCAACCCCAAAGGCCATCAACTCGCAAATGGGTAAGAATAATATGAGGTATATCCACACAAGAAGTTACTCAGCAATAAAAAGAAATGAAGTACTGGCATGTGGTACAACACAGATGAATCCTGAACACCATGCTGAATGAAGCAGCCCACCCCAAAAGACCACATGCTGTACGATTCCATTTGCGTGCAATGTCCAGAAGCGGCAGGCCCACGGGCCAGGAGGAGGAGGGCCCAGGGAGGAGCAGTGCGTGCTGATGGGCACGGGTGGTAAAAATGTTCTAAATATTCAAAACTCGTGGTTATGGTCACACAGCCCTGTGAATATACTAAAAACCACCGAATTGCACATTTTAAATGGATGAGTTACACCTCAATAAATATGTTAAAAGCAAAAAAAGAACCTCCCAAGACAAAACCTCCCCTAAAACCTAATACCAAAATGAATACTGTATTCACATGGGGCACACTCTTCACAGAAAAAATATGTACTTCTTGAGGGGGTGAATTTAGGCAACAATTTTCTCCATCTTAAGGGAAATAACACAGTTCTCAAACGACAACACAGATCCCTCCGTAACATGGTGTTTCCGTGCCTCACAGTACCAGACAGCGTTCCGCCCAATTCTCCGCAGGGAGCTCCAGGGATGACGTGAAGGCGGGTTACAGAACGCCAAGCCACCAATTTCTGGACGGGATGGAGGGGTAGCATCTGAGATACTGGTAGAGAACCTTCTGGATGTCTTTAGGAGGGTAGCTCTGGTGATGGTTATTAGTGCTTTCAATGTCCTGACGTGCTTTATGATTTCACGAGTGGACTTCACATACTGTTGTTGGGGGGAACCAATTCCACTCCTGAAGACACTCAGAGCCCTGAAGTGAGTATGACCTAACTAACGTTACGCAGCAGTAAAGAGATCAGAGAACGCATAGTAAGAGAAAGGCATACCTCCCAGGGCGTAGAGCAACTCCAACGCTTGAACCATCGACTGTGCTGGAGGGGGCTGTAAAAATATAAAAATCCTCCTAAATTAATTTTTTCTGGTGACAGGTAATGTGACTATTTCCTGCCTAAATCCACTCTCCCCTCCACGTGCCCCAGACTTCCTGACCTCCAGGCTCCTGTTCCTGGCACCCCCTGAAATGTCCTTCCTCGCCTTCTCAGCGTCCTTCGTGCTGCTCGGCCTTTACTCTCAGCCTCGTCAAACACTCCCCAGGAAGCCCTTCCTCATGCTTCCCTCCATGAGCAGTGGACCACCCCAAACTACTTCCTCGCTTTTCCTAAACTCTCATCAGACGGTCCTACTTCTTACCACATAGTCTCAACCTTCCCCTACCCTGGAATACGGGTTGGCGGTGGATCTCTGCACCCGCCACAGCCCTGCTCCAAGCCTTGCCTATGAAGGGGTGGGTGACTGACAAGTGTGTGAACGTGAACTCCTGAAAATAACAGAGAATGCTGGGTAATCTGAAGTTAAGCAAAGCTGATATTGGGACTTCCAGTTTGATTCTCTAGATCCTTCCCTCCTCCTTTCCTTCCACAAATCTTTACTGAGCATCTACTAACTGTCAAGCATGATGACTATTTTCTGCTCAGTTATTTTGTTTATAATAAGCCAGATAATGAAATTGTAGTACTTTTCAAACTGCATGGCTTTTTCTCCTAAATGCATTCACATAACAAACATTTTAAGTACCACACTATTTTAGTTCAATGCTACAGATGAAGATGGAGAAAAATACCCAGAAGGTGAGTAACAATAAATAAAAGACATTGAATGCAGCCAGCTAAGTGGCTCGTGGCAAAGCCAGAAACTGAACTCAGGCCCCATTTTTTTCGCTCCACCCCACCCACTGACGGCCAAGGAACAAAGCTGTACTTTTAACAGCTGTGATGACCACACACACACACACGAGATGTAATTCACTACGCAGAGGGCGTTTGTCGAACCATGGCTGACTGAATCGTGGAATCGATTCACTAGCCTTTCCTCAGTGCCTCCGACACCCAACTTTACAAAAGAGGCAAAATGCACAACACCTGCGTGATCCCTCTGGGGGTCTTTTACCCTGAGGTCACGGGAGATGTGACAGCAGGAAGAGCAAAGCACCAAACCAGGTTCTGAATACTCACAGACACAACTAACAAAGTCTCTCCGACTCCTGTCAAGGCTCGACCCTGTTTCCAGTTGATCACCAAGTCCCCCGTTAACTCTGCTCTTTGACTTTATCATCAATCAACAAAACAAAACCTCTCCCCCGACCCCACAAATCACAGCCTTGGTATTTTCACCTAAACACACATGCACTGCAGCCACCAGCATTTCTCTGTGGCCCCTTCTGACTTGGGATCACACACAAATACTGTTTAACACGGTTGAGAGGACCGGGTCTGTAGAATTTTAGCTCGTTTTTCTCACTGTACAGTTTTCTGTTTTCACTGTTTCTTGTACCCACAGAAACTTCAGTGATTGCTTGGGATAGCTGGCTAACCTTCCAACGTGGTCATACTTATTCTACAAAATGAGCAATCTTCTTACCACTGGGCAAATGAATTGTTTTCAGTTCTTTGGTACTGTAATTAGCACCTCAAAATATACAAAATTGCGTGTACCCTGTGATTTCAATTGTGCAAAACACCATTTTGGGGGAAATAACCAGAAGGGACTGCATGAAGATAAATTTGTATGTATTCTCCTCATTTTTCAGTTGCCCAATGTTTATGGTTCATTATTTATATTTTTTAATCTAATAAACAGTGATGCTATAAACATATCACATGGACATTTTTTGTCTTCATGTGAATTACTTTTTCAGGAGAAGTTTCCCTGAGAGGAAACACCAGGCGGGTATACGGCCCACGAAATGACATCAGGAAGGCCCCCGTGAGGACTGAGGCGGAGTAGGAAACCAGCTCCCCAAACTGGCCGGCTCTGGACTTCATCGTTTCTCCTTGTATCTGCTGATGTAATTAAAGTGGCGCTTCGAAGCTGCTTCAGTTTGCGCTTCTCTCTCTTCCAGAAAAGCCGACTATGTTCTGACATTTCCCTTCCTTCAGCTTTCCCCTCAGCGGTGATTAGGGTTATTCTCACTGATGTCTGCAGACTGTTCAGTCACCGAGATGCTGATGCGACGTCACTGCTGCCACTGCATGCGTCCCCTTAAACCCCACCCCCGCCCCAGTAAGGGGTTTTTCATAAGCTTTTAATTTGCATCTCCTGTTCACCTTTTCTCTACAATTTGTCTTACATACCAATAGACAAAGGATATATTTCCTCTATACTTACAAAGACCCACAATTGTTTGCTTTGGGGGGAGTGCTCTCTCTCCATTCCTTCACCTGCCTAGTTTACCGTGACACAGGTGACATTAGGGACTTGATCATCCACGAACCCAGACCTGCCGCACCATTTGCCAGTACAGCCGGGATAGAACAAAGTTAAAATGCAAGTCTTCAAATCATACAAATTCAGGAAGAAAAAAATGAGTATTTATTAGCTAACTGACCTAGATACAAGGAAGTGCTTCATAAGCACAAGCATAACAAGCCAGTGAGGCAAAGACAGACTTTACTGTGGATTGTCTAGGATACCTGCACACTAAAAAATAGTAATAAATTTAAAAACAGTCAAATATAAATACCCAGAAAAACTATTTGCAAGAAATACTACAGACAAAGATTAATGTCTTTCATAGTCAAAGGACTCTTGAAAATCACTAACAAACACCAATCCTAACAGATAAATGGCTTAACAATGCCAAAGAATAAAGTGGACAATAAACTTTTTTAAAAAACTATCTTACGAGACATCAAAGGTATAGATGGTATTCTTCCTACCTTCCTTTCTCCCTCCCACCATCAACCGAACTGGCACAGCTCTACAAGGAAATAACGCGGCATGGCAGGGGCACAACGTGTGCGGCCTTCCGGCACTGCCACAGCAAATACCTATAAAGCAGCCTGGCCAAGTGCCAGGGACTGCAAAGCGACTGCAGCCCTCGGCCCAGTGACTTCACACCTGGAAACCTGCCCTAGGAAGTAAGCAGAAACGCAACCCGCCACAAGAACCTTCCCCACAGCTCTCCCACAGCCTCTCGGCTCCCCCAACTGTGATGTTCTCTCCTGCAGGCCTACAAACGTGTGCACCGTCCTGGACCTCTCCTCCCCTGTCCTGACCCGGTGAACTCCCACATGAGTTTCATGTCTCTCCTCTGGCACGACTGACTGGGCCGGGGGCCCTGCCCCCGTCTCTCCCAGTCCCGGGCACATGCGCTGTCATTACCCATTACTTGTCTCTCTTCCCAGCAGGCAAGAACAGGAACTGTGCCTACCTGATCTGGCTACAGTCCCCCCATACCGTGCACAGCACCCGGTGCAAAGCAAGCGCACAACATAGGAGCTAAGTGGAAAAGAAAGGAAAAAAGCAAGGTGGCGTGCTCCCTAACAATGTCCTGACACTCCCCTGGAGCACTCCAGCCTCCCTGGGGCCCTGGCAGAAGGCAGGACTCACCGACATGAAGTGGAACCTGAGGACGTTGTCGATTCCCAGCGCTTTCAGCTGCAGGATGACAGGTGCCAGGTTGCTCCGCTGCATCTCAGGAACGGTGGACTGAGGCAGCGTGTCAAAGGCTTCCTCTGAGAACAGGAAATCAGAGCAGCTTGGGATCAAACGTCACAATCAGCTGTGATCGTTGTGACAAAAGGACACTTCTCCTTCTCTAACAAGAGGCTCCAGGATTCCAGGATCAGATGTATACAGTAATATGATGTAAAGTTGTATCATGTATAAGGGATACCATTCTACTTAAAAAAAAAAATACTTTAGCAGTTTATATCTTTATAAATAATATATTTTTATGAAAGTTTGCCCTTTTTTTTTTAGGATGCTTTTTTTAATGTGTTTTTTATCAGCAAAATTGTAAATGAGAGCAACAAGTATTTGCTGAATCACTATTGGTGCCCAGTTACCGTTACCTATACTTGGGATAAGTAAGTCCAAAAGGCAAATACAATACATATAAGCAAAGAACAACTTCAAAATAACCAGAATATAACAAATGACCGAGTCTTATAAAGAGCAAAACGTGTCCAAATCCAACTTTTAAAGTCGATGAGTCAAGCACACGTGCCACACTCAGAACCCAGAGGCTGTCCCAAAGAGACTCAGGAATGCTGACATGCACCTCCGGGAACAAAAGGTGGCTTCTCGCAGCACAAAAAAGGGGCACAGACGTGCCAGGATGGGAGGGGCAGGAGAACGGCACGGAGGAAGAGAGACTTTGGGGGTCTTCTTATAAAAGCGAGACAAGATGGGTGGGGAGAAAAGGAGGAAGAGATTAAATGCACTTTGCACATACTCAGAAAGCCTTCGGGTCACATAGAGAAGGCTCCGCCCACAAGAGCCTCCACCCCAGTCCCATTTTAACTGGGCACACCTCCCTCACCCGGGGTGGCCCACTCCACTCCGACCTCCGAGCTGCAGTGAACTGGAGAAGCAGCAAACCAAAAGCGCGGTCACTGAAGAACTGTGGAAAGGTCTTCTCTGAAAAAGCAGACGCCAACATTCCGTGCGGTGGGACACAAACTGCCAAGTGCACGGGTCTAACTGGAAGATTCCAGACACCAGTCGACAGCAGGAAGTTCCAGACGGGGTACCGCTGTCGCCGTTCAAGAGAATTTGGGAGTAGTTTTGGGGGAGCAGAGCCACATTTCCCAAGCACAGTGCTGAGCGGGGAGAAGCGAAGCTGCCAGGTAGGAGGACAACCCCACCCAGACGACACTCACAAAAGTAAGTGCCTCCTAAGAGTTCAGTGACTCTGGACCCCACGGAGGACTCGAGTGTGTGAAGCACTGGGCCGCGAGCGGCAGGCACCTCAGGCCAATGGCTTTGAGGAGCCTCAGTGACATGAAGGGGCTGGGACAAGACCAGAAACAGTGACCTCGGAGACCAGGTCACAGTGCGTGGTCCACTCAAAGGGAAAGTGACACTGAGGGAAGGAAGGAGCCTCGCCATGGGAAGGCACCTTCGGTTGCTTCATTTGGGAGGTGCCACTTGAGAAAGGTCTTGAACAATAAGGAGATCGTGCTGGCCAGAGGAAACAGCTCAGGGAAGGGCATCCAAGGCATGAGGGCTGGGTGTGGGAACACAGGTGTGTCCAGGAAGAGTGTGCTGCTTCAGCTGTGAGGCAGCACGGGGGAGGAGGAGGTGGAGAGCAGGAGAGGATAAGCGGGAAAAAGCCGTGGAGGTTCTGAGAACCTCTGAAGGGTTTCACAGAAGGAGCACTGTGCTCAGAGCTGCGCCCGAGGCAAGTTCATGCAGAAACTGGTTGGCCCGGAAAGCCTAGGGGCTGGATCTAATGCGCCCTTACTGTCGGTGGGCCCTCCCAACCACATCTCCACTAAAAGTTTCTCTTTCAGTGGAACTTTCTCTTCCCCTGGATTTCAGGATGCCTCTTTACTACCGCAGTTCTCCCCTTTCCACTCTAATCACTCCTTCTTAGTGCCTTCAGTGGTGGAAGACCCTTGCATCTCTGGCCTCAGGTTCTGCCTTTTCCTCCTTCCCATGAATCCTCCTTACCCCCGCCCCCCGCCATGTACCTGCGCATCCCACTGCCTCTGCCCGGTGTGCTGAGTCTAATCGCCACTGCCAACCCTCCTGGGACACTGCTGGGCTACCAGTGAGATCAGGCCCAAGCACTCGATTGTGAAGCCCTCCCCAGTAGGAGACTCCCTGCTCTCTGCTTCCAAGGCTCATTCCTTCATGGCAACCCTATCACAACACAATATGCCCATCTGTGTGGGGGTCTGCCTCCATCCACAGGCTGTCAGTGACCAAGTGCGGCCAAAGACCATGTCTCGTCTCGCCCTAGCGCTCCAAACCCTGGCACCGCACCTGGCGCACAGCAGGTGCTCTGGAAACATTTGCCAGAAGAAAGGGTGATGTCAAGGACTGAACAAGGGCAACGGCAACCAGAAGGAAAGAGATAAATGATAAAAATAAAACCCCTGGATCTGGTAAGTGACTGTACCTGGAGATTGGACCGAGGAGAGAATTTAAAATGATGTGAAAACGAAGCCCGGCCGATGGACAGAGATCGTAGAGCCGTCCCTCACACCGGAAGCAGAGAGGAGGAGCGGCTCCAGGGCAGCCCCGTCTGGCGGCAAGGCTGTCTTCCAGCCGGAGAGAGGGCTCCTTAAGGGCCACGACAGTGCAGATGCTATTCATCCTGCTCCTTCGGCACCTAGCATGGTGCACAGCAGGAGTGACAACTGTTTGCTTTCTATCAGTGCCTCTCAGGACAGATCTTGCCACTGTAGCCCTGCAAAGATGCTCTGGCCAGAGGTGAAGACAGGACCCAATGTGGGACCCCATTGGATTCAAGGATCCCAGAGCAAGAAAGCAGCACATTAAGTTAAGGGGAAGGTAAAAGAGACAGGACCTGAGACACACGGCCTAAGCTACAGGGTCACATTGCTAAAAGAGGCCTAAGCCCAAACAGTAGGTTAGAACAGGGGTGGCAAATAACTGGTGACTCACCGGCCAGCTTTGGCCAATAGGGAGCAGTAGGGAGGAAGTGCTACATTTAGGGTGGGGGGCCAGGTTACAGAGGGACACGTGAGGGGGTCTGGATCTGCTGTGAGGCCGTCCCCATGGAGGGTGCATGTGACGGTCTCCGGCACCCAGGCTGGCTGAGAAAACCCAACACCCTCCACGAAAGCCACACTAACCTGTATACAGGCGATAGCACTTGCCCGAGCGGTTGCGGCCAGCACGTCCTGCCCGCTGGTTGGCTGATGCCTGGGACACGGGGACCACCACCAAGCACTCAATGGCTGTCCTGGGGTTGTAGGCCCGGAGTTTCACGAAGCCACAGTCGATCACATACACAACCCCGCTGACTGTGATGGAGGTTTCTGCCACGTTGGTGGCTACTATCACCTGGGTTCCCCACGGAAAGGAGAGTAACACGAAAAGTTATTTGGTTTTTGTCACTTTTAATAAACCATTCAAAAATCCTAAAAGATGGAAAGATATTTCTGACATGGTAGAACCTTTAAGAGGCAGCATGGTATACTGGAAAGAACATGAATTTTAGGGTCAGGGTGCCCCGGGTTTGAATTCTCCCAGACCGTGGGCATCTGGACAAGTTAACTGACCTCCTAAGCATGCTTCCTCATCAACATATTTACCCCCCCTCCCAGGGCTGGGAGGAGTTAAGTATGAAATACACATAAAGTGTTTAGAGCCTGGTACTTGACCTGTAGTAAATATTCAACAAATGTTAGTTTTTGCCTTTTACACAACTGAAGTAATCACCGCCCTGAACATGTATATTCACTTATTCACTCGCATTCCAGCTGTCACTGAGGGGCTGTGCTTTGCTGGGCACTGTTCACGGTGCTGGGGATGTACAATGAACAAGAAGAGAAGACCCCTGCTCTCCCAGAGTCTAGTACGAGTGTTTGGGTGAATAAGTAACAAACATAAACAGAAATTACATAGGTAATTTCAGAGAATGACAAATACTATGAGGAAAACACAACAGAGTAAGAATGTAACATTACACAGTATTTAAGGTGTTTATTATACGTTATAACAATGCGGTGTGCTTTGTTAATAGGATGGCCAAGGAAAGCGGCTAAAAGCTGACTTTGAGCTGAGACCTGAGGAACGAGAGGCAGCCAGCCCTACAGAGATCCAGGCAGAAGAAACAATTGGAAGAAAGGAGAAACGGAAGCCAGAGTAAGTACAGACGAGGTCGGAGGGAGGCAGAAAGGCCGTGTGCAGCCTCCGGGCCACTGTGAGGTGTCTGCAGTTAATTCCCAGTGCGCGGGGGGCTGCCCCCGGAGGATTCGAAGCAGCAGCGACGTGTACAGATGGCACTCAGAGCTTTTTAAAGGCACCTTTTCATTGATCCTTTCATAAAAATCTTCCTACCATTTTTATGTGTAGACGTGTAAGATTTTGTGCTATAAAATCATCCATCTAAAAGTCCTTATTATTTATGTTTTACAGCTGAGAACACCTGGACTTGAGGCTGAGTAACTCAGGCACGGAACCCAGGCCTCCTGACAGGCTGGCCGCAGTTCATGTTTCACTGGGCAGACTCAAGCTGCCCCATCCCGCTGGCCAGGCAACTGAGAGCGCCCTCTTCCAAGTGGTCCGAACTGGGAGCGCAGCATCCGACCATCCCTCAGCCTCTGTATTCTCTGCCACTCGCTGATAAACAGCTCCTCTAAGCCAACTTGAGGCCAGTTCTGGGCCTTCCTCACCCCACGGAAGAAGGGAAAGGGGAATAAGGCCCAGGGGGAAGGTAAGCGGGAAGCAGACTGGCTGCCTGCTGGTTCCTTCAAACCGATGCTTCTCACCACACCCTTCCAACCCCAATTTCAATGATGAATATTTTTAAGCCACACCTTGAATTAATTGACTTAAACTTGGCTCTATAGGCAAAATGATGCTTCAAACAAATGGTTTAGGAAACACTTACGGTAACAGATTTATTGTTCCCAATTAATCACGGTCCTTCAAGCCAAGGTAGTACTGTGTCGCGGGAAAACATTAGGCAGCAGGAAAGAGCCCAGAGAAGCCACCTGCTCTGACGACCACTGTCAGGGTGGCACTTCTGCAGGCTCTTTTCCAACACATTATTTACTGTGGGCTTCTAGACCTAGTGCACAGAAACACGGACCTCAAATTCTTAAAGAAACCTGCCTGTACACCAAGTTTCATTTCAATCAAAAAAAAAAAAACCTTTCCAGGGCACAGCAAAGGGGCACCAAAATGATTACACATGTTGCAAACGCCGCTGATCATCGGGTTAGTCTCACCTTTCGGACACTGTGTGACACCCTTTCAAAGACTTTCATTTGCTCGAAGGAAGGCAGCCCTGCATACATAGGGAGAACCCGGAGGTGTCTCTTCATCCCCGTCCGACCCAGAGCGCGAGCCTGCTCGATCAGCATGGACACGACAGTTTCTACCTCCTCCTGAAAACATCGAACCAGGAACCAAAGAAACCACGATCAATTTGAGGCCCGTCCCTTCTTCGTATGAAGGAAATGAAAGTGTGGATCAGGATTCTAACTGTGGTTGGATTCACGACTTTCAGTGTGAGCACATTTCACTCTGGGCTGGTATGTAATCAAGTGCCACTGAACAATGGTGCCTGTGGGGTGAAAATTTGCAACGGTCGGATTACTTAGAGAAATCTATTCCACCTGCACTAACTGGAAGTGCTCCTAATAAACAAAAACTATGACTATGTAACTCAACTGTCAGGCACTGTGACAAAGCGCTGCATACGTATGAACAAGCTGTGGCGTATACTGACCATGGGGAACACTCAACAGTGCAAAAGACCGTGGCCAGAGGGCAGTTCTGAACAGAGTTACAGCCCTGAGTGAGCACTCGGGCTTGTTCAGCTGTCCTTCCAGCGATGGGCCCACCTGGCGCCCTCAGGACAATCCGTCAAGGTGTCACTGGGGAAGAAGCATGCAGCAACAGCATGCACACACAAAATGCGCCCAGTGCAATGTCCAATTTTAGTAAGCAAAACAGCTTGCTGAATGAAGTGTGTAATACACTTTGGAATCAGCTAATAAATTGAAAGTACCTTTGACCCTCTGCAGACAGAACAGGCAGGAGCCCGTGAATCCGTAACAATGTAGTCAGAAGATGAAGACATCAAACTAAACAATTTCTCTTTTTGCAATAAAGTAACCACAAAATACAATGAAACATGAAATAAACAGCTAAGCAAAGTAACAAGCCTCTGTATTAATTTTGATGCTGCCTTAACATGTCCGTTCACTACAGAACAAAGGTCCAATGGAATTACCTGGCCAGTAAGAAATGCTAGTATATCTCCATCTCCCTCCGTCTGGTGAATTTTCATCACCGTTTCTACAGTTGATTTGATATAATCTGGAACAGGACTGAAAGATATATGAGATAAAGTTATCACTAGAACATACACACCAGTAATAGATCAGTTACCCTGGTAATCTGGCAAAATCTCATGGAAGGTAGTATGGACCTGCCCAGCAGTAATCAGTACATGAATAAATAAAATAAGGGTCCACTTTCTTCTTTTTTTAAGTGCAGCATTTAAAAATGATTCAAAATCGCATTTCAGCTATGATTTTTTGCTTTATTTGTAAGAAATAAAAATGACAGACCCATGCACACCACTGTGCTATCCTCAGCAGGCAGAGCTGCCTGGCCAGCGAAAACAGGGCTGTTCCCAGGGCCAAAACCCACAGCCTGTTCACATGCCTCCGTGTCCCCTGGGAGCACGTCGGGGGGGAAGACAGAGCCGATGGGGTTGCTGTCGGACCAGAACAACTCAGAAGTTGAGCCCACAACTCTCTGGATTTATTGACACTATCTTTGTCCAGTGACTCAGGGTAGGAATTAGGATGACCCCCTTTCTGTCCAAGAGGACGCCTCCCAAAAATGTCAACCAGGCCTCCTAGCTAGGATGTAGAGAGCTGAGAACCAAAAGAGAGAGCCAAAGGATTCAAATCGCCAATACTACCCCCACTGACAGCAGTCTTATAAACCCAAGTTCTGAAAGCTACTGACCCCTCCTTCCCCCAACCTGGTTACCACTTTGCTTTGTCCCTCTGAGCTACTGACCACAGATTCATAGAAACATGCACATTAGTATCAAAAGTTTAAACTAACTTTGGCAATGACACTGAGCAAGGTTCCAGAACATCATACCAATGACAGAAGACACAAAATAATGACAGGAGACGCAGAGGATGCCCCCCCTCGCCGGCCTGGCACACTGCCCTTGGAAAACATGCGGTTGTGGCTCCTTCCACAACACAGGCCTAGTTTCCTAACCATCACCGTTAAAAACGCAGGGATCATCAAACCTTTGTAGATAAAAGATGTCCACTGGAAACGTTCGCCCTTCCACGGTAAGGGTCACACACGTATCCCTGGTGGGGTCACTGGTTTCATTCTGATTAAAGAAATCCCGAAATTTCTAAAAGAAAAAAAAAAAAATCAGTTCTTCATTCCTCTAAAAAAAATGGTTCATAGTAACTCTGGGAAAAAGAACATGATACCAAACAGGCAGAGCACAGGGCGCAGTAGGAGTTGAAGACATTTGATAAGGACCACAGGTGGCACAGTTAGGCCTCAGTGCACTTGACCACCAGACAGGCAGTCACAGGGAGGCCGGCAACGAGAGCTCGTGCCAACACGGGGGCAGGGAGACACTATCGAAGGTCCTCCATTAGGGAGTGTGACCCCGAGGAGAGCTGAGTGACCAGACTCGCTGGAGAGTGCGCGCCGGGTGGAAGCTGCTGTGCCAGCGGCCAAGGGGACGAAGACATCCCCTTAGGTGGAGTGTGCCAGTGTCTGATTCTCAACAACCTTCCTGTTCCCCAACTGTATGCCGGCTCCCCCAAGGCCTGGCACGAGTTTTCACCCTCCTAGCAGGCCCAACTCTGTGACCACGAGTCCTGCCTTTACTTCCCCCAGGGATCTGTACTAAGCATGCCCATGCCCGCTCCAGGAATCTGGCAGCCCAGGGGTGCACAGCATCAAAAACAAAATGAATGGGCTTGGAGGAGCATTTCTAAAAGAGTCAACTGGATTGAACTGCAAATACCGGATACTACAGGCTACCCTCAAAGCTGTGCTTGAGAAGAGCAGGCACAGACATAAAAGCGCCTCATGCCAGCAAGACAACTGCCCTGCGCTATGAAGAACCGCAGACCCCATTCCTGCTTTCCTTCGGGGAAAACTCCCTCTGAGTGGCTGCGGCCCTCCTGTGTCCTGTGACCTACGCTAGAAGGGACGCATGCACGCACAAACAAGTGAGGAGAGACACCCCCAATGCCTCGAAAGACTGAATAACCCAGGGGCAGGCGTGCGAAGAACCAACCCTAACACACACCAAGGCAGAATGACTAAATGACCAGAAGAGCTGCAAGTTATAGCTGGAGAGAATGACAGGTCAGCGACGGCTCTCGGGGAAGGCATCACGGAGGGGCAGGCTCCAGGGCTAAGGCTTAACAGACGACCAGGAAGGGGAAAAGATGCCCGTCCCCAGGATGACAGCAGAGTGAAGACTAAGGTGCAAAGGGGCCCCTGACGGGAGAGTCCAGGTCAGGGGCAGACCACCCTCGGCTCTGAGTTACCCTCTTGTCTACAAGATGACTACCTGCGTTGCGAGACTGTCGTAGAATTCACATAAAGTGCGATCCAGGATGAGTACACAGCAAGGGACCGTCATTGCTCCAAAGGGGCCCCAAGGTCATGCTGCAGGGCACTTTATGAGAGCGGCAAGACCAGGGCAGTGGGATGGGCATGCTGTCAGACCTGTGCCCCGGATGCCCGTCTCTGGGGCCACTTTGAAGAAGCGCAGCTGTGATAAGAGACTGGAGGCCAGCAGACTAATTAAGGAAGGTACTGTACCAGCTCAGAGAATGAAAGTGTGCACTTGGGCGGGGCAGGGCAGGGCGGTGGGAAAACAAAGCATTCCAGAGGTCGTGACTGATGGGACCTGGCAATCAGGGGCTGTGAGCAACCGCCCAGGCTCGCTGCGGAGGACGGAGTTACTTCTCCCTCACTCAGGCCCCCAAGCAATGGATGTTCTGGGCCTGAATGACTGTCACACCAAGAAAGGGACTGCCACGGAGAAGCTGAGAGTCGCGGGTCGGTAGGAGTCACAGGTCTACGAGTTTCGATGCTCTGCGACTAGCCAGCAGCTGGCAGCCCAGGCTGAGCGCAGGCGCACAAGTCAAGACGGCCTCAAGCACAGAGGAGGTGGGCGGCCTGAAGGAGGAGCAGCCAGGAAAGCAGTCTGAGGGGAGGCCATCGGGGAGGCCGCGGAGAGGGGACACAGGGCTCCAGACACTGCAGGTGGCAGAGGAGGATTTCTAGGAAGGCTCAGCTGACAGGCTCTTTGGGCCAAAAAGGCCGGCAGAACAGGGAGGGAGCTGATGCCGCGACAGAGCTGCGGGCGCGGACGGCTGCCCCTGCGATGCTCAGGAACACGTGTGCTGGAGAGTCAACGTGAGTGTCGCTCTTTCAAGACACAAAATTCAGCACTGACTGAGAGGGCATAAGATCCTAATCCTTAAGATCTTGTCTTTTGTCTTTATTTGGAAATATAAAACACGCGCAGAAAATTACAGCCTAGAAAGCAAGTAAACACAGTATCAGCAGCGCAAACGTTCTGAGGCAGAATGAAGGGATCGGAACTGTGAAATGGGTCCTCCTGGAAAAGGAGAGTCAGTCGGCTTTGAAAGAGGCAGGGTCACGACGACATGTAAGAAACACAAAATGACATAAAGGAAGAGGACAGCCTATGACACGGAATGTGAGTGACGTGGACGCGCTGGGCTGTCCGCCCCGTTCGCCCCAGCTCCCATCCCTGACGCCCAGCGGTGGGCCCCCAGCAGCCAGGCCTGCAACAGGTCCACCCCGTGTGGGCCAACACGTCTGCCTCGGCCCGTGCAGCGTGGTCCCCCAGCTAACCCCAAACTCCTTCCCTAGGAATCTGAAAAGAGAAACCAGTTTCTTCCCAAGTAGCTGGACCTGTGACAAAAAAACTGGGAGGTGTCAGCAATCCTGTGTTCTGCCACGTGGATAGAAGCAAATTTAAAAAAAAAGGCAACAGCGTGTGATACAATGGTCAGTAAGTACTTTGTAATTATACCTGGTCATGTTTTCCGTAACTGCTTGCTTAATTAGGCTCATATTAACAAAGCAGCTGCACCGAGGAAGGCAACCACAGACCAGCCCCTGGCACACTCTGCCTGCCTCTGCCTCCCAGCCGCAGTCACTGGTGTCTCCACCTGCCTGCTGCTGAGGCGCCTGGGGCCCGGGGCAAGTCCAGAGCAGGTGGCATCACCTATCCCTCCAGGCAGTGGGGCTTGGAGTCAGTCTGTCACCCACAGGGCCAGCAGCTGGGGGTCCAGGGGCAGGTTCTGACACCCCTGGGCCTCTCCATCAAATGCTACCTAAGCCACGCCCTTCTCCACTCCCACGCCCACTCCTACTCCTCCCTCCCCCCACCTCTTCAGCCCATTCCATTCCTCTTCTTCACTCTCTTACTCTCACATGGGAACTGGTAAACCACACCCCACATGCATCCACACTCACCCACCCACACCCTCACTCCCACACAACTGACTCACCCCTCCCCCAGATCCTCCCCCGCACACACACAGACCTCCCCTTCCCCCACATGGGCCAGGAAGGGGTGAAGGGGTGCCCGGCCCGAGTCCATCAAAGCTACAGCTGAACACCGCCGAGGTCCGCACGCCTGCATCGCAGCATTCCCACGGCGGAGCCAAGTTCCCACAATCCACTTTCCCAGTTAAAAACTACTTCCAGACAGCCCATCTATACCAACTACTGTAGCCAGAACTGAAAGGAGCTATTTTTTTAAATCTCTCTGTCACGCCAAAAGACTATAAAAGGCAATTACGAGCAGTAAATATTACTTTGCAGTCATTCTAAGAACAGACTTGGACATGATGGTTTTCAAACGCAACAGAAACGGTTGGGAATGACTCTTTAAAGGTGAGGTGGTGACAAAGATAAGAGGTAAAAGAGAGATGTTCTGTACACCTTAGCCGCAGAGGAGGCGACAGGAGGCGGCTCTGGTATGGTCCTCAAAACCGCATTCCAGCAGGTCTCGGGGCAGAGGGCACGAGCCCTAACCAGAGAGGGCGCCCGCGGAGCTCTGACCCGTAACCATCACGGGCAGACCTGCTGCGCAGACCCCTGCAGCCCGTGGGAAGGTCTGAGAACGCGGCAGCCACCGCTCAGGCAGAGTCTTCGCTCTCCCCAGGTTGTTTGCGTCCGGAAGGCGCAGGGAGGCCAGGGGCCAGCAGTCCTTTTTCGTGTCTCGGCTGGGCTGTAAAGCTGGCCTCCTGCCTGCCATGGCCACATCTCTCCTGTCTCTCCAACACAGCACCAACGGGGGCTTTCTGGGGCCCAAAGAGGGTCACGTCACACACCTCACACCCGCCCAGCGGTCCCGACCAGCTGCTGGATGGCGTTCCTCCTCCTCTGGTCGGCTTGCAAGTCAGGCTACGTCACCTGACTCCCGCCAACCTTTCCATGTTAACCTTCCACTGTTTCCTATTCAATCAACATCCATTCTGCCCACAGCACCTGCTTTACACCAGACGCTGTTTTAGGTCGAAGGGATAAAATAATGAGGGAGACTGTCAAAGTCTCCATCTTTGGGGAGCTCACTTTTCATGACAGGAGACACAATAAACAACCACCTGGAAGTGTGTATGATGCTAGGTAGTGATAAGCACTAGACAGAAAAACATAAACAGGTAAGAAGATGCACAGCAACAGGGCCCTATTTTACACAGAGGGGTCGAGAAAGCCTTCTCTGAGAAGGTAATCTCTGACCAAGGCTGGACGGGAAGGACAGTGGAGCCATGAGAACATCTAAGGGAAGAACAGTCTAGAAAGAGGCTCCCTCCCAGAGCAGAAGCAAGCTTGGGTTTTTCTGAGGAACAGCAAGGGGCGGGTGAGGCTAGAGTGTAAGAAACACTGGTGAACGTGGAGTCAGAAGCAGATCACCCCGTGTAGGCCCTACAGGTGAGACGCCCCCTTACACTGGACTCCCAGCCCCGTGCACACACGGTCTCACACCCTTGTGCTCTGCGCATGCTGGGGATGCCCCTCCCTCCCCGCCCACCTGACAAACTCCTGTGCATCTTTCAAGCCCAACTGGGATGTCCCTCCTGTGAAAGCTTCCGGACACCCTCGAGCCAGCTGGAGTTAGGAACTCCCACCCTGGCTGTCTCGGCACCTTGGACACACTGAATTGTAAACACCTATTTATTTCATAATGCGCGCGCACACACACACACACACACACACAGCAAGAGGTCAAAATTACTTGTGGAGTTGAACTGTTCTTTGAACTAAAATATTAGTTGTTAAGAGAATAATATAAACTTAGCCATAAAAATTATAACACAGAAATTATTATATGTACAGGGAAAACCTCAATTGTACATAAATTCTAAATACAAGTGCTACAGTCGTAAATAAATGCAAGAAATACAGCCTCATAGCAAAAAAAAAAAAAAAAAAAAAATGAAAAAAGCAGCTGCCTGTGAGAGGAGAAACGCAGTGTGTTGGGAAACAGACAAGTTGGCATCATGAACTCAGTTAATTGCAGGTTCAATTCCACCCCAGGCAGATAAGGAGTATCCTCTGATCCTACGGAATCTAGGTCAGCCGATGGCCCCATGAGGACACGGGACACCCTGCCTCAGATGAGTTCTTACTAGAGGTAACCTCCCACGGATACGGCCGACGATTCCAGGGCTCACGGTGGGCAGGGGAGAGCGGGGGGAATGTTCTCACCTCCGCATCCAGAGTAGCTGAAGCCACGATCAATCGAAGATCCCCTCGCTTTTTCTGAATCTAAAAAGGAAGCATCGCGAAACAACGATAACTGTAAAATTTATGGATGAGATTTGGTATCTGAAATTTTCATCACAATAATTTAATGTGAGTATTTTGGGGGGTGGGGGGGTTAGAGATGAAACAAGTCTCACCACAAGTTGATAATTATTAAAATCACAGGTAAAAATAGGATTTATCATTCTATTGTTTCTAATTGTATAAACATATAAAATTTTCCAAAATAAAGAGGTAAATTATTGTACATAAAGTATAAAGGAGCTTTAAGAATTGAATCTGAATCTACTTAAAGTAACACCGGGTCTCCAGATAGTTAGAATCTACGTGTGCTGGACGGGGAGAGTGGACTTACAGTTGTGAGCACACGAAACAGTGTATTCAACTGTAAACCCACTTTTGCTCTACATGCACATAAAATATAAAAAAGCACTTTAAAAGCAAACGAACTATAAACAGTCACACCAAGGCAGAAACATGGGAAAAAGACATCAATAGAGATCAACAGCGCAGGAGAAGTGACGAATAAACCACAGCAAGGACAATGCACGAGCAGCGGGCCTGTTGTTTCATCTACCACGCGGGCGAGGATCTATTTTTTTAAGACCAACGTTTAGTGTTGGCCAAGATGCAGTGAAATAAGCCCTGTTACTTCACAACAATACGAAATAAGCCCACATTGTTATCATAATGTTAACAATATGATAACATTGATGAGCCAATGTTACCATATTGTTCCTCAGAAGGCATGTATAGGATTTACCCTCATGAGCATCAGAAGTCTAAATCTTTGGCCAAGGGATAAAATCACAAACACTAAGTTCTGGACGAGCCCAGGGTTCCTGGGGCCGCCGGGCAGCGCGCGCTGCACCAGGATGCCGGCTAAGGCGGCTAGGGCGTCAGGAGTCAGTCCGCCCTCCCCGAGCTGGGGGCACCTTCTTCTAATTTGCACTAAAGCACCTTAGAGTCTATTGGTGACCCTGTGCCAGGAGCCATCCTATGAATTTTACACTGTCTTATTTAAGCCTCACAACCGATTGTGACACAGAACAGCAGCTCTGTGCGAAAGAACGCTTCAACACGCAGGAGTTCAGTCCCATGCAGTGGCCACTCGGCACCGCCACTGTGACTGCGGACTGAATTTTCTATTTAACTCCACTGGAGCCCATTTAACTCCAAGGTGGTGGGGCTACCATACAGGAAAGCGCACCAGCACACACACGGACACTTCCATTGTCCCCACTGTAGAGGTGAGTAAGCCCGGCAGCCAGAGTGTGAACCCGGGCGGTCTGAAGATAAGGCTGAAACAAGACTGGCCACGAGCTACAACTATCGAAGCCAAATGATGGGCACATGGGGGTCATAAACTTCCTCTTTATCTGGGGCATGTTTGAAACTTTCTATAATGAAATGTTTTTTAAAAATAAAAGAAAAAAACAAAAATGCAATGATTTCATTGCAAGGATGCTTGCTGTGACATTATTTAAAATACTTCAAACCTGGAAGCCTCACAATAAGGGAAAAATCAAGTACTTTATGATAGAGATGCAATGATAAAGCCATTAAAAATAACATCTTCAAAGAAGACTTAATGACACCGAAAAATGATCTTGATGTGATGTTAAGAGAAATGCAAGATACAAATCCATACATACAGTCCAGTCCCTACTGTGCCGAAACAGATGTCTGTACACACATGAGAAAGAAGAGAACACACCGCATTCCACCAGTGGTTTTCTCTGAATGGGTAGGATTAGGGTTATGGATGAGGATGTAAAATTTTTTCCTGCATTTTCCTAATCAGGCAACAAAACAAAAACAAAAACACAGATGCCTGGCAGCGAAGTCGTACCTTTTTCAGCAAGCCGATGGCAATGTCTGTGTACAAGGTCCTCTCGTGGGCTTCATCCAGCATGATGGCACTGCGAGTCCAGAGGAGGAGCGGTGAGCATCCAGACAACCCCCGCCCCCCTAACCCCGCACAGTCCCACCCAGATCATCAGAGGGACGACTGGGTACTTAGCCCCCATGCAATCACCCTGTGTCAAAATAAAGCCATGTAACTCCTCTCCGACAAATACAAATGGTGACATTAACATATCCCAGTGAGGAAAGGGGTGTATTTATTGCTATCTTTAGAGTTCTACCACCCACACCCTGGCTGGGTGGCTCAATTGGTTAGAGCATCATCCCGCACACTAAAAGGTTGTGGGTTCAATTCCCAGTCAGGGCACATACCGAGGTTGCCAGTTTAATTCCTGGTGGGGGCGTGTATGGGATGTTTCCTCTCTCACATCAATTTCTCCCCCTCCTCCCATTCCTCTCTCTCTCTAAAAGTCCATGAACACATCTTTGGGTGAGGATTTTTTTTAAAGTGTTCTCGTAAGGAGTTTACCACCTACACTGGATTCCAATAGGATCTAAAACCTGATTTTAAATATATAAAATATATACTATATAACATATAACCCCACAGAGTACATATGAACTGGAACAAGGTCCAACCACTTAAAGATTGTTAAGCTGCAGAAAATACAGTACAAAGAGGCGCACAGTAACAGGTATGCTGCATGCGTATCAGGGAGTCAAGTGTGACATCCTTTCCCAGAATCCCAGAGCCTGGGATGGACAATTTTAAAGCCTGGAGTGATGAACAAGACACACCAGTGGGAGGAAGGGCAATTATTTGGACTCCCGCATCCCGCAGATGCTGCCCAGTCTGTGCTGCGACTCTGCGGTCACCAGCGGTCCTGGACGTAAGAGGCGAATGCATCAACAGATGCTCAAGTAATGTCACGGACTGTGATTTGCCCTTTTTGACTGTCCATAAATTCTGAGGAAAACATCAGGGTCTACACAGCCAAGGTAAAGACAAAGCTTTAGGGCAGCTGTCCACAGACGTGAACCCCAGCTACCAGCTCACTTGCTTTTCCATGTGCTCGTGCACTTTTGAAACTTCGGGAAAGTTATCATAAGAAAAAGACATTTACCTGTATTTTGTTAACAGAGGATCAACCATCATTTCCCTGACCAACATTCCATCAGTGAGAAACTAAAAAACAAAAACATAAGACAATTTAGAAATAATTCATTTATACAATGTTTTTTCATAGTTCAGAATTTTTTTATTGATGTTCAAATACAGCTGTCTCCACTTTCCCACCATCACTTTATACTGTACGTTAATGATTTTTTTTAAAGTTCAAGTGCAACTAAACAACCTCTGCACTAGCATGTGTACAAGACAATCCCCATGAGGACAATGAGGAAATGCCCTGACATTTTAGTTATCAAGCAAGGGAACTAACTGCTCACAGACAGGACTTCAAACGTGAGATCTGCAGCTGGGGTCTGAAATTCTTTCCGCTGAGTTCCACCTGCATTTCCTGTCTGAACACGGGCTAAGCCTCACTTCCTCTGGGCAGGCTCCACAGGTATTGCTGAACAGGCAGTAAGGACAAACCTGTGCCTGCCCAAGGAAATGCCATGAGTATGAGATAACTGTTCTTAAAATGTCCCAGAAACTAAGGGCTTGCAGCTCTTGTAATCAACTTCAACTTCAACTGATACCATTTGCAGGGAGGCTGGAAGGGACTGTGGTGAAGTAAGTACAGGTTAAGGGCTAGGGTGTCAGACTGCTGGGGGTTCAGATCTTGGCTCTACCTGTTACAAGCTGTGTGAAACCTGGGCAAGTTACTTAGCCTCTCTTAGCCTCTCTGGACCTGATTCCTCATTTGCAAAATGGAAGTAATAAAAGCATTTACCTCAAAGTGTTACTATGAGAATTAAGTAAGACAGGACACGTGAAGTGTTTAGCACAGGACCCGGTAGATAGTATACAAGAGTGCTGGCTATTACCACTTAGGATTAATGAATGTTTGTAAAATGCTTTAGAAATATGTAGCAAGAATGATTGTTACTCTCACCGAGAAACAGTGGAGTACTTCAAACAAGGCTAAGCATCTCCCTCACATGCTGTACCTTAGTGCTCTTACTTTTTGTTTACAAGAGCAAGATGCATTCCCATGATATGTTTCCTGGAACTGGTACCAGCTGCCACATAAACACCCGGAGTGAAACAGAACCAATGACAGGCCACCAGTTAAGAACTGAGTGCCGTGAAAGTATGAACAAATGGAATACAAACGCTTTTCATGAAAAATTTAAAAATAATCATTTGATTATATAATCCACTGAAATTTATCTACAAATTAGCTAGTTTAAATATATTTAATAATACAGAAGAATATTCCCTTTAGCTAGTAAAATGATTATAAAGGTAACAAAATACAAAATTTGGAAAACAAGGTCCATTATTTTTTTACAAATCACTACATTGTTCATTTAACTCACTGATCATTCTCAATTTTCCTCTGTTGCAAATTGAGAGGTTAACTGAAGTTCAAACAACTAATTTTCACTTCATCGAAGCACTTCCATTCATGATTTTAGAGTACTATTTGACTGGACTTTGATTCCAGCACAGTAGTGTCCAGTAGACTCTGCTGAGTTGATTGTATGCTAATTACTATTGGCACTAATTATTTTAATATTAGCATGCAGGTCAAAGAACACACACATAAAATCCATTATCTTGTAAAAATTAGAAAGTTCTAACTAGTAAAACTAGGCTCTAAACTTTTATCAATTTATACTACCTTGTCTCCGGTTTTAGGCCTTTTAGACAAGCTTCCGTATTTTAACAGCTGCATGGATCAGTGGGAAAACAGTAAAACACACATAAGAAAGCACAGCTTCGAGTCCTGGCTCTGCCACCGACGGGCACATAACACCGGCGAGTCGTTCGACCTCCCCGGTCCTCAGCTGCTTCACCCGCAGAACCAAGGCCTCAGCTTCAAGGTCCTTCCGGGGCCACGAATCGAGGCTCCTTACCTCCCAGCAGACGAAAGGTGTCCCGTGGGCAGCACTGCGGTGTGTTTTTATTTCCCCCCAAGTGATCACCTTCCCATTTACAACAGGAGAAGCAGCCTGAGCACCTCACCTTAATTCTGGTGGCCAGCGGGTCAGTGCAGTCGTCGAAGCGGATGCAGTAGCCCACCTCGTGGCCCAGCACTGCGCCTCTCTCGTCAGCTACTCTCCCTGCAACCTGTGGGGAGAAAGACGCTCGAAGCAGAGACACAGACATGACGGCACAGAGCACTTACTACAGAAAGCCTATAGGCCAGTTATTTTTTAGATTTTATTTATTTATTTTTAGAGAGAGGGGAAGGGAGGGAGAAAGAGAGGGAGAGAAACATTGATGTGTGAGAGAGAAGTATCAATCAGCTGCCCCCTGGACGTGCTCCAACCACGGACCTGGCCTGCAACCTAGGGATGCGCCCTGACCGGAAACTGAACCAGCAATCCTTCGCTTTGCGGAAGGACTCTCAACCAACTGAGCCACGCCAGCCAGGACCAAGGTCAGTTATTTTTAAATAGTATATGAACACAGAGGAAAATGAAACGAAAAGGGGAAGGTTATTAGAGAACAAGTGTGATAATCTTGTGATTTTTTAACTTTATATATCCCACCTAGGTCCAGAATGAACTGGAGGCAACTTAAAAGAATACACATGATGCAAATGGAATCACATAAAGGTCTTACAGATCAGGATCAAAGAAATGACAGATGAAATGCAAAAGATCCAGGCCAATGAGAAAATTTTTAAAACACAAATGTGCCAAAGCTACTTAACTTGAGCTACAAACTCAGCTCTAAATTTCCTGGAGGCCAAAGCAAAAAGGAAAGCAGAAGGAACGACGAGATTCACTCTGTTCCTTAAGCCTCCTTCAGTACACCAACTGAGCACAAATCTTCCTGTCTTCTGCCTTGAAATAAGGCACTGCCCACTGGCCCCCGGACCGTGAAGGCAGGAGGACAGGATAGATCAAGTTCAACACCAGGCCAAACTCATGTTCTCTTTGGAGGCAAAGCAATAATGTTTCCAGAGCAAGAGAATCTAAAACAACGGCAGTGTCCCAGCTACCGAAACCACCACCAAAGGAAACGAAGACAAGAATGCAGATTAAAAAGAACAAAGGGCAGGTGAGCCGATGAGAAGATTAACCAAGGATTTGAGTTAACATAATAAAGTAACACTAGAAAACAAAATGCATAATATATTCTGAAGCCCGTAAATTTGGCAGACTTTTCACCCACTGACACATGACAAACGAAAGGTGAGTGTGAGAAACAGAAAAACATCCAACAGCAAGACCTCCCACCTCCCCAAGGCCAGTCGAAGGTTATTAACTCCCTAGTAGAAAATATCTGAAATAATAAATAAATATAAAAGTGGAAGAGCAAGAAGCTTGTAATTTAGTTTAAAATAAAGAGTGTAACATTCACTATATAAATCCCTGAAAAGAACCAAAGGGAAGCAATACTAGAGAGCAGGGTGGTCCAGCCTTTTGGCATCTCTGGGCCACACTGGAAGAAGAAGAGTTGTCTCGGGCCACACGTTAAATATACAAACACTAATGAAAACAAAAAAACTCATAATGCTTTAAGTAAATTTATGATTTTGTGGTGACCCACATTCATAGCCATCCTGGGTACGTGCAGCCCGTGGGTTGCGGGTTGGACACCCCTGCTGCAGAGGCTTCCTGGGGACCTGGCACACCCACCCAACGTGAGGCAACTTCCCCACGCAGTCCCCGAGTCCCGGGTTTGGAATGTGGGCAGTCACAGGATGCGCCTGAAGCGGAGTTCGCTGCTACAGCCACTGGGCCACAGCAGCTCCGGGCCCAGGAGCCCAGAGCCTCCCTGCACGCGGCTCCCAGGCCAAGCACACCAGGAGTTATCTGGCCATCAGCGCTTGAGAAACTGAAGAGCAGATGCGCATCAGAAGTGGCTCTGCCCAAGGACTTGAAATCGCAGATCTGGTGGACCAAAACAGATCAATCATCCAGCAGCTGGTCTGCCCCACACAGTCTTTCAAAACACCTTATGAAACCAGAAATTCATCCTACACTGTTCTACCTCTGCAGTTGCATTTCCCGACAAACAGTATTTCACCGGGACAGTTTTGTTATTGTCATTGTTTCAATTTCAACCCTACAGAATATCATACAATAAATCTCAGAAAATGGTACAAGTGGAGAATACGTGCATAGAAATACTAGGAGTTGATGGGAAAATAGACATGAACCAACCTTCTCCACAAAAATATAATCATTTTATGGGTCTATATGGGAGAAGCCAAACCAGTTACTTAGTCCTACTATTTCACTATTTATTTATATTTGCTATAAAAATTATGTATTTTATTTTCAAACTTTTTTAAAAATGTATTTATGATCACACCACTTGATATTTGAAAGGTCATAACCTATAGGCTTTTTAATAGATTTTTGCCTCTATTAAATTCTACAATACTCCCAATAACCTCACCAATTGGACTAAATAAATATTATCTTTCTGACAGAAACAAATAAACATAAGGGAAGACAGGTAAAAAGAAAAACCAACCACTGAGCACCAACTACGTGCAAGTACTGTGCACAACCCATGAGGTGGGCAAGATACCTCCCTTTTACAAAGAAAGAAAATGAAATCAGACAGGCTTAGAGCTTGTCCAGAACCACAGCGCAAGGCAGGGCCTGGCCTTGAAGCCAAACCCAGGCCCTCTGAGCGCAGTGAACACGCTCAGTCGCAACTGCCTCTCCCGGACACCAAGCCACTGCTTATGCAATCTGTTCTGAGACTCCGAGACTGTTTTCAGATTTTGGTCTACACACAAAGCACTTTTGAGATGTTGTATGTCAAACCCGACAGGTCTATTAATATTACACGGTGAACTTACATGCTTTAGATTCTTTACAGAGAAAGCCTGTGGTTTCATGGAAATCATCCATGGCTACAAATCTGGAGCTAAAATGCAAACTGATGAAGAGCTGGGATTCCAAACCACAAATAGGAAAAATTTAAGTAACTGACTCATCTCTTGTGACATAAAAGGTTAAGTAGTTTCCAAACTGGTAACTCCATTTTCATACACACACAAGACTTGGAAAATGTTTATCAATAATTTCTAACTCGAAGACAATTAGAAAATGAACTTTGGAAAAAAAAGATTACACAATAATTAAAACTCAGTACACAGCAAAAATAGAACTCATTCCTTGTCCAGGTAAAGATGGCCTTCTCTCAGAGCTGATTTAAAACAAGAAAAGAAAAAAACATATCATCAGCCCAAACCTCCACCCCAATGAATGAAGGAAACAGCAGCAGCCCAAACAATAAATTAGGAAGGACAGCTGCCAGATGCTGTGGGTCTGAACCCAGGAGAAAAGCCCCGCCTCCTCACAGCCAGAGCAGGCTGCTGGCTCCCTCAACATCAGTGTGGCCGCCCTAAAAGCCAGGGCCAACAACCCCTGTACCAGGAAGACCTAAGCAGTAGTATGTTCAGGCTCTGAAGGGGAAGGTGTAGGAAATGTCTCAGTGGGGCACCCACTCTGACAGCAAAGAATCACAAGGGGGTAGGGGGCAGCTGAGGGAAGGCAGGAAATCAAGAGAGAGCAGCAAATCCCAAGTCAGAGAGCTCAGAGAAATTTATCTTGAGCCATTACAGAACTTTTCATTCATCAAGGAGGGTACCGCCAGATCCTCATCCTCATCCTCGTCTGCCCAGCAAAGGAGTTTAAGAGATTTGGTGAGAAGCTGTTCATTGTCCAGACCAGTACAACCTCACAACCCTGCGGCCATTAAATGTACTAACAGGAGCCCATTGCTTTAAAGCCAATGAAGAAAGAAGGAAAGAAAAGAACACAGGCAAGAAAGCAGTTTAAAAGGAAACTTTAAAAGTATTCCCCCCGCCAAAAAAAAAAACAACCAGAAGTAGAATTCAGCTAAAGAAACCCAGTTTCAAAGAAATCACAAGCTTAAACTAAAAACAAGTTAAGGAACAGATGCGAAGTCAAAGAAGAATCAAAGAGAAACGACGTCTCAAATGTACAGATCAGAAGCCAGTCTGAAGACACGAAAGACGAGAGAAAGGCCTTCCCCAAATCTGAGAAGAATCCCTAAAATTTATACAATGCTATAAACAGCCAGTTACAAAATTAAAGGAATTTTTCCACAGTGTCTATAATGAAAAGCAAATCTGAATCAGCCACGCTGGAGTAACATGAAAGTTTCGCTCTCTCTGCAGGAAAGTAAGAGAAAATCACTGTCATGTGAAGAGGTGATCAATCAATGGAGAAGCAGCCAAAAACTGCATGGAAAAAAAATTTACAGAAATGTGTCAGGCAGTTAGTTAATAAAAGCACTGTTATTTTTCTCAACTTAAAAAAAAAATGTTTGTGGCATTATCTGCTTTTAAAAATTATAATGTATTATAATATCCCCTCCCATTCTAAATATTTACTTCTCAATCCATTAAGAAAAAAAATTTGAAGACATAATTACAAGACCCAGGTAGAGATACAAAGGAATCAGATATAACAGAATAAACTTAACTAAAAACAATCATGAACACTGTGGACAGGCTTAAAGAAAATCGCACAAAACAAAGCAGAAAAGAGCTCATGACTCAGAGATGGTGATAAATACTAAAAATAAACAAAGGAGATCTAATATAAACTTAAATGATACTCTTAGAAGAGCAATAAAATAAATGAAACGGAAAAATAAGCCCCAAGATATGATAGAAGAAAACCTGCCTGATACAAAGAGATTTGAACATGAAGATCAAAAGTTCTTCCATTTTAAGCAAAAATGAGACAGCAATCAGCATCAAGACACATCTCGGTGCAAAAACTGCCATAAAAGCATTCAAGCAGGAAAGTCGGTCAGGAAAGAGGGGAGGAAACGCCAGCTGGGCTTCAGACTCCTGCCCGGGGAGCCTCCACGCCAGAAGTCAAGGTCGCAGTGTCCGCACCCTTTCCAGGGAAGGAGAGTGGAATCAAGAATTTCATACCAACAAAGCACACAATCAACCTTCTCAGGCATGTAACATTCAGCTAATCAAGCAATAAAGCAAAATGAGCAATTCAAGGTTGGCAAAGCAACAGAAATAATTAGTGATGAACAGTCAAACTAAACTGGAATTAAAGACCTGTGGGGGTTATGACTCCAGAAAAGAATGTATATCTATAAATCTTGAAATAAAAATTATAGCACTGCATCTATAACAAATAAGGGGAAAGATGGAAAAATAAGTGTGTTCATTTTCTCTTATAGCAGGAAACTACCTATAACATAGTTTCAAAAATAAATAACATCCTAAAGCTTTTCCTCATCTTTTTTGTTTTCAAGATTTAGTAAATTTTCTGATGGTGAACAAATACGCATCCAAAGTTCAATATAACTACTCCTGTTTCACTTGGGTTTCCTCTTCTGTTAAATTCAGCAAAAGCAAATATACGGCCCTGATCCCACTTCTATAAAATTATTTGTATCCATCCAGTCAACCATTCTTCTTTACGTGAACCTAAGAGAACCTGGAATGATGCAGACAAATGTCCACAATGTTTTTGCTGGACAGTGAGATTTGGGATTTCTTTTCTTTTCTTTTCTTTTTTGTTTTTGTTTTAACTTCCTCTGTACTTATTACTACTTAAAAATTTCATATGTACAGGGATCAATTTTATAAAAATAATCAGGTTATGGTTCTTTTTAAAACAAAGAATTAAAATCTTAAGGAGTGAAGTCATATTCACATGGAGCTTTTAGGGAAGGAGAAAAAAGTCAAGTCTCTGAAACAACACGCGGACGGAGTCTCTGCAGCACAAAAAAACAAGAGACAGAAACGCACCGTAACAGCGGCCACTCTTCGGGGCTGGGTCACTCCTACAACTCTTCCTTCCGCTGTCCAGCCGGCTTCTGCAAGGTACTGCAAGTAAAGTCCCATCTAAGTACGCATCTGACACCACTTCTCCAGAAACAATCTCCCCTAAGGCCGCTCTGGATTGTGTTAAAACCACTGAGAAGAGAAATAACAGATGGTTCTTGCCCCAACGGACATTTTGGAAATTATTTTGCAAATGAAGGTTCTGAGGCTTGAAAACGGTGTTTAAAGTTCACATCAGAGCTGATCAGAAGGACCAAGGCAAAATTCAACATTCTGACTCCCCAGTCTTACAAAACTTCCACATACTAGAGCTGCTTCAAGGAACAACACCCATCCATGAGTCAACTCAGAACAGCGCTGGGGGGGGAGGGGAAAATAAAAACCAGTGCTAAATCTGCAGGACACAGACTTTTAAAGTACATTTAGTGACAGCTCAACATAAATAGCAATCATACAAAGAGTTTCGGGAGATTAAATAAAAATAATTAGATTTTATTCATATGTGTGGATGACCTGAATTATATTAGTATATGTAAAATTTGACCATATGTACTTATTTTATTTATGTACTTATTTGCTATAATATTGGTTATGTAGTTATTTGATTATATGCATTTTTAAATCCAAAATAGGTAACAGTATTAAATAGATTATTTAAAGTGATCACTTTATATAGTACTTATTATTAGTTTTTATCAATTATTATTATTCTCTAACTGATCATCTCTCAGTAATTTAACATGAACCTCCTCCTGTGTCCCTCTGTAATTCCATAATAGTCAATTTTTATTTACAACTACAGCAATAATTCATTTTTACTCCTCCTCTTCAACTATAATTATTTGAGGACAAAAATGATGCATTGCACCTCTCTGAATCAGTCTCCATTGTTCCTTTCAGAGTATGGCTATTCGATTATTATTTTGGAATTAAAAGAAATCGAAGACTGTTACTTCAATACTAATCAAAGAAATTATAAGCCCCAAAAGTTCAATGAAAATATCTAGTTGGGTTGAATACTTCCTCTCTGAAGAAGATTGTAAAAATGCAAATGATAGTAAATAAAGTTCTCATTCCAAAACCCTTCCCATCAAGTCCAAGTGCAAAGACACACTTAAATCCATACTCACTTGGGGAATCTGCGTGCTCTTCCCACATCCTGTTTCTCCAATGATCACCACCGTCTGGTAGTTTTCTATCAGGTATAATATATGATTCCTAAGCTGAAAAAGCAGAACCGCACATTGTAAACGGCCGTACATTTTCTCAAAAGACTTACACAAAGGCATTTAAACATTATGAGCTGTTTGCCAAAGGAAACTAAGTTTTTAAAAGGACCATCAAAATGTATTCCCAGCTTTTAGGTACTGCTGGTATCAGTGTACAATTGTATCAGCTGATACAATTCCAATTGTATCAAAATACGTAATGCACACACCCTTTGAATCAAGATCTTCAATTATAAGAAGTCATACTACTGACGTGCAAACACATGAGAACGAAGGTGTACGTACGAGCACAGTCGCTGCGGCACTGTTTATACTGACCAGACAGACAGCCTAACCGTCCACCAGCAGGGAACTGGTTAACTCAGTTATGAAACATTCCAATAATGGAATCATATGCGCTAAGTAAAAAAGAGCAAATGTCTATTTGTACTGATATGAAGTGGTCAACAAGATACGTTAAGGGAATAAAGCAAGGTGCAGAACAGTGTAAATAATGCACGAGAATTTGTGTTTTAAAGGGTAAATACAACACGCTTGCTGGTGTACACGCTAGCCTTGGGAAAAAGGAACTGGTAACTGCGCGGTCCCCAGGGAGGGAAGCGCCCTCCCTGGAGCAGGGCTGCGAGGGAGAGCTTTGCATTTTGTACAGCAAGCACGTATCACCTCATCAACATTTTTTCATTGATGAAATCATTAAAAAAAACAGACAAGGAGAATATGCTTTCACCATTACTCCTCACTCCAAATCACAACATGTGTACACATCTACAGTTCAACTGAGCCTGCCTTTACCCCACACAGTGGGAGCAGAAACACTGACTTGGCCCCTGGAAAGTCACAGATAATTCCAACACCCTATCGACTGCGCTTCAGAGTGTATCTGGGTACCACATTCGATGACAGACACACCAGATGGTCTGGAAAGCCATGGAGTGTTCCGAGGAAGTCCTGCTTTGGAACGAACTTTTAAAGAAACCTGCCCAACCCTCCCACTCCCGTCACTGCTCAGCCCCTCTGACTCCACAGCAGCGACGTGTCTGGTGAAGATCGGAGGAGCCGGATATCGCCTCACTGGGTCCATAACGTGATGGCTGTTTTAGGTGTTTAACTTGGCCTTACTTAGCGCCTAATTATGTCGTCCTCAAATCTTAGTGCGCAAATCCCTCAGGGTACTTGTTAAAAACGAAGATTCCTAGTCCTGCAGGGTTTCGGATTCAGTAGGGCTAGGCCCAGGGATCTGCATTTCTACCAGCACCCTAAGGAGATTCGGCTGCAGGTGGCCTAGTGACCAATCTAGATGCTTCCTTGTCAGTTACGTGCATTCTGTGCTTTCTTTTTCTTGGGTAGAAGGGAAAAGGTTTGGGTCCTTAGAAGATACTTTGTAAATGGTAGATCCATACACTGGAGGGATGGATGAATGGATGGGTGCAGAGCCAAGGAAAACTGGAAAGACAATTTGAATACAGACAGACAGACAGACAAGGCATTCCAGGAAAGGGAAATAACACAAGCCAAAGAAAGAAGATGGAAACAAGCAAACTATACAATCTCTGTTCAAGGAGTTCGGTAAAAAGCCCACGAGAGACTCCGGGTTTGGTGTGGAAACGGGTTTTGAGGGGATCGGAGGGGCCACACCAGGAAAGGCTGTGAATGAAGAGCTGGAGTCCAGGCTGCACCCAAGGAGAAGAGCAGGCTGTGTTTTGAGAACACCGGACAGCAGCATGCAAGGCTGATTGGAGTGAGAAACTGAAGGCGGTAACTCGTACTTCGCGTGTGCTGAATGCGAAGCACGCAAATGGAAAGAGTGCAACAACATTTGAGAGATGAGAAAAAGATTTCCAGTTTGGAGACTGGGAAAATGATAGTACCACGGAAAGGCACAGGCAGGCAAGTCCCAGAGAGTGTGGAGGAGGGCCCAAGTGAGCCTCAAAGAGCCAGAGTGTGAGGGAACAAGAGCACAACCCTGCACAGCTGTGTCCAGGGTCCAACGAGAATGCCGGCCTAGGGCAGGCGGTCAAGGGGAAGGCCACCCTGCGATGGCATTGGGGAAAAGGGGGTGAGCTTTAGATGCACTGAGACCTTGGGTTCAACTTCTTTTCAAAGCTACTTTCAGCTTTAGTTTTTAAAGGGAGAGTGGTGAATGAATAAATCTCCAAGATTTATCTTTAACATCACATGAGATCTTAACTATGCTTAAACTCTGCTTTGCCTTTTATCAGTAACTTATACTCCTCTCCTTACCATTTTAATTGCATCAACACATGCTAACTTCTTGTTTACTCTTTTTTTTTCACTTGTGGCTTCCTTTATCATGTCTTATCATTGTATCATTGGAAGACAAGGATCAATCAGGAAAATGTCAAAATTAAATACTTGGTAAATAATAACCTTCTTGCACTGGAGTGTTTTCTGCATGGCACACATCTTGCTAAATGCTCTACCTGAATTACCTCAACTGGTCTTCATAACAATCCTATGAGTGAGGTACTATTAGTCCCGTGTTATCGGTAAGAAAACAGAAGCTCAGATGGCAAAGCAAGGCCCCAAAGACACCAACGAGGAAGCCTGGGCTTGAACTCTGAAGTCCAGACCCTTCATCACAGCTCAACTATGTCCCTCCAGTGAGGAAGCCACAGTGAGCCTGTAAGCTCAGGTCCTGGGGACCAGACTGGTTTCCATCCACACCGAATGGGTGAGGCTACTCACCTGAGAAGGAAACCCGGACACTGGCAGTATGTGAGTGAGTGAAATATCTGGGGCCACACACACCTCTAACAAGAGCCACCTGGCTAAATTAATAAGGCTGCCATTTTATATCCATTTGGAAAAAGAACATATTAATAAGAGAGGAGTTAGCAGGCTAGACGATGGGGCTCCCTAAGGCAGCCTTCACCCAGCACTGACCAGGAAAGGGAGAGACAGGGCGCTGGTGGCCACACCCACTCGGGTCATTCCAGAGGCATGGGGTGAGGCAGGGACAGTTCACCACCCTTCATCAGGGGCTATGTAAATAAAATATCCTTCAACTATATCTAAATCGCCATTGGCTCTAAGCCCACTTCCTGATTACAATTTGGCTTCCCATGTGGACTTGGCAACAGGGAGGAGGTGTGTCCATGGACTGAGTCCATCTGTACTGAACTACGACTCACTGTAAACAAACATATTCTGAATTCTAGTTTACTCTTTGGTCTCTCGTGAGATGACAAGAGGTGTGTTCAGTTCATGAGACGAATGAAACCCAGTGTCTGGATGCGCCCATGGCACGTAACACACCGATGTCCTGGCACTGTCTCAGTGGGAACTGACCTCTTCAACAGAGATCGCCTCATGTCCCCATTTAATCTTGTTTAAAGAAACAGGCCTTGAAAAGGGAAGCCCAAACAGGCCATGTGTTGGTAATTTGTTGAAGCTGGATGCACAAAAGTTTCCTGTGCCATTTTCTCTATTGTTTTGTATGTTTGAATTTGTCCATAATTGAAAACGAAGAGGGGAAAAAAGAACATCACTCCATTTCTTCCAGTTTTCAATACAAAAGATCTAACTGAAAAAAATCTTAAGGACTTTGAGGATTCATAAGGTTAACTAACATACATATTTTGCAAAGTTCCTCCCTTCAGATAAAGAAGTCTCAAGCTCTCTTGTGTTCTAAAGAATCATTAAGAGGACCCTCCTCGCTCCAATGCCAATAAAGCCCTTGCAGACGGCTTCAGGCTGGCGGAATGAACGCGCTTATTCAACGTACCTTGAACACGGGCAGCTTCTGCCTCTGCTGCTCTATAGAAAGGGCCGCATAAGGGTTGTAAACAACGGTTGTTGCAGAGTTTTCCGCTACACTTTGTCTCTCTTCAGAGATACTGACACCTGGTCCCTCTGTACCTGTAACAGAAAATTTTCTTTTTCAGATTCTCTGATACGGCAAACAGAAAAATGTACACAAGTCACAAATTCAAAGATGAAGCTATACAACAGAAGCAATACATGTAATCTCAAACTACTAAGAGATATTAAACTTTAACTTCAGGAAAGCATGTAGAAAAGTACAATACCTATAAAAATACAAAAATATTCTCTGTAGGCTTCAATTTGCAGTTTCAAAAGCAAAGGAAGTCCAGTCCCAGCAGGCTCCAAACGGGCCTCACACAACCACCCATTACAGAAGACAGTGCTTTCAGTTCTGCCTCCCCGTCCGTGTTATCCCCTAACCCTTAACACAAGTGACAGAAATCCAATGGGAATGAGCTGAAGCAAAGGATGAATCCTAGTATTGTGGGATGGCAGCAAGGCCAGGGACCCCAGGATCCAGGACTCAAATGCTGCCTGGGCCTTCTCCTTCTCTCATCTCTGCTCCTCCCCACAAGTCCTCTCTGTCCCTCAGGGTGGCTTCTCTACAGGAGCAGCGGTCAGGGCCGCTGACAGTGCCACAGCCCAGGCCCACAGTTCCTCCACCAATCATTGGTTCACTCACCCAGCAGGGCTGGGAGCACAGAGATGCAGCATGAACACCGTGGGGGCAGGCCTACCCTCGTGCAGCTTACCGCTGCTTCTATTCTTCCTCCTGACAGAACGTAAGTTAGTGCATGAACTGGCAGTAAGTGCTACAGCGAACATTAAAGACCCAGTATGGGGGCACCGGGGACCCCAGGCGTGTGCTGTCCGAGGGTGTGAGAGGCTCTTTTTCTCCCAGCACAGGTCCAATGCCCAGCCCGATCCAATCAACTATGAGTGGAATAGGGTGCAATAAATGGCGGCCCCCGTTTGAATCACAGAATTGGAATGGCTGGATGGGAGATGCCGTTCTAAGAAACCACGGTGCTGAGCAGATTAGGCCACATATTCCACAGCAGCTTCTTGGTAAGAACAATGACAACCTGGTGCTCAGGAGGGTGAAGAATAGGAAAGCCATAGCCCATCAGGAAAAACTGTTCAAGGTACCACAGATTTTTAGCCTGAAAAGAAAAATGCCTTCGGAGAAGCATTTTTATGATGACTTCCGTAACTTTTCATGCCAGTCTGTTTGTGCAGCCCTAGGACAGAAGTAAGAGTAATCAGTAAATGACACAGGGTTCAGAATTCAACTCAACAGTTAGAGCTGTTCAGCACTGGGGCACGGTGCCTCCATGCAGCAATAAAAACCTCTCTAGATGTTCAAACCTGCTGCACAGCCTTCTTTTGGGGGCGCTACAGGGGTAATTACCCAAAACTATTATCTCACAGGTCTTCTGAACTCAGACTCTGTGATGGTTATGTCAAAGAACATACTTTATGACAAGAATGTTTATGTCATAGTATGACAAGAATATTGTCATAATATTATCACAAGAATATTTAGCCCAATGATTTAGGTTTATATTTTGGGAAGTCCCAGATCCCTTCAATAATCTAATAAATGGTCCTGACTGGTAGGTAACGTCCTGCAAAGAGAAGAAGGGTCACAGGTTCGATTCCCAGTCAGGGCACATTCCTGGGTAATGATTTTGGTCCCCAGCCTGGGGGTATGAGAGGCAACCAGTTGATGTTTCTCTCTTACAACTACGTTTTTCTCCCTCTTTCTACCTACCTTCACCCCTCTCTAAAAATAAACAAAATATTTTTTTTAAAAAAGGCTGATTAACAGCAACCCCCTCGATCCAGCATTCCCTCTCACAGAGTTTTCAGTTTAAGTGCTGACACATTAGTGGGTTATGAAATTAATGTAGTGGATCATGACCAGCATTTTTTGAAAGGGAACTAGAAACAGAATAGGAAGTATCAGAGTCCCAGGAAGCAATACTGTTTTTGCACAACTTTTTTTCAGGGGTGTGTGTGTACGCCTGCTGGATCACAGCACAGTACATTCTTTACTGTAGGTCAGGTCAAAAAAGTCTCCAAAGTTGTTGCTATAAAGTTTCTGCCAGGCATGTAGTCAGCAATCATGAAATATTTGTTGACTAAATGAAGAAAAATGGCCAGGCCCTTCTGATCCACGTGGGCTGGTCAAACACAAATCTCGGGCAGCTCGGACAGAGCTCTTCAGGCAGAAACCACAAACTGGTAGAGATCACAAACTAGTCACTCAAGGTCCCCAAACATGCCTGGGTTAAAATGTTTGAAATAGTTCATTTTAAACATATAAAAATGTCCCATTCAAATCTGGATACTGGATGTAAAATCAGGCAACTCTGAGCCCATACAACCACCAATGAATAGAACTAACTACAACTGCCTGCTTTCGCTAGCACGTGCAAGCTCAGCTGTGTATCAGTACATGCGCATTCTAGTTTGCCACAGCCCCTGCTGCTCCACATTACTCCCACCCAACAGCTTCACTTATTTAGACTGTCAGAAAGGCCCCTGTAGGGGGAGTTCAGGCTACCTGAACATGTGACTCCCAGCCCACAGGATATGTTCATGATCTAGCCTTACATCTAGCCTCAATCCCTTACTTGACCTTCATCATGTAATTACCACATCCTACTTTCATACCTTGAACTTCAGTTTCTTCCCCTGTCAAATGAGAGTGATACCACCATCACAGTTAGTGTGACTGTTTAATAAAACGATACAAATAAAAGTGACTAGCACAAACTCAGGGCCTAGTAAGTGTGTTCTAAATCCATTCTCACCTCAATTAATGATAACAATTTATCCAGACAAGTGGTTCCCACACTTTGACACATGCTGGGATCAACTGGGGAATCTTTTTTAAAAACACTGATGTTTTTAGTTCCTGGCCCTCCAGACTTCTGATTTAGTGCCATAGGGTCTGACAGAACAGCCGGCCATTTAAGCTTCCCAAGTGATTCAACTACGCAGCAAAATTTGAGAACCTCTTACCTAGACAGTCACCTAACACAGAAATCTGAGTCATTACTGACTTCACCTTCTCACATATCTGCCTCTAAAATATCCCTCCAACAAGGTCCCTCCTCACCGCTCCCAGGCCACAATGAAGGCTTTCAATATCCTTCCTCAGTTTTAGTAGTACCTTCTCTTAAGGGTGTCCCTGACTTTAATCTCCTCCCCCAACCATTCTGCACAGCACTGCCAAAGTTATCTTTCTAAAACAAACCTGATCATGAATGTCACCCCTTGCTAAAAGCAATGAAGGGCAAATTCTTTAACTTGCCATGACACCTCTCACAACGAGGTCCCTATCTTTCTAGCTTCACTTCCTGCTAAACGCCAAAATACAGGGTAGGGAGAAAGTAGGTTTACAGTTGTGAGTATGCAAAACACAGTTTATTCTTGTATTATTATTTATTATTGTATGTTTTCCATATGAAAAACTATAAACCTACTTTGCCCCATCCTTTTCCCCACCACTTAACGCCATCACACTACTCATTATCTTGGTTTTTTGGACATTCTTGAGGCACGCACACCCTTTGCCTAGAGCTCCATTCTCCTACTTCTCCATGGAATGAAATCTTACTTGTGCTTTAGTGTCCACCTCAGAAAAATATCACTATCTTTTTAAAAACATATCAATAGCTATATGAAGTATTTCTTATCCACACATTCAATCTTTCCCTCTCCCCTATACTTCCATATAATTACAATAGTTAATATGTGTCTAGTGCTAACAGCTGTTCAAAACAATCCTTTGGGTAGGTGTTATGTCCAATTTATAGTTGAGGTGACTGAGAGTTTTAGCACTTAAGCGATTCTGCCAAATCACCAAGTTAGTAAATGGTAGTCAAGGATGGGCTCTACCACCTAACTCAAGAGTCCATTTTCCTTACCACCACCTTTTTCTGCCTCACTTTAAAACCTCTTCTAAAGGATATCCAACTTCACGGTACGATTGAGAGACAGAGAATAAGCCTTGAGAGCAAAGTAGAGCCCTGGTCTTCTGTATCTGTCTCTAGACCTCAAAATTTGATGCACAGTAAGTATACCTTCAGTGAACAAACTAAATGATGGAACAAAACTCTTAGATTAGTCCCAGGTTGTTTAACTCAAATAATATCCTGGTGTGATTTTCAACTATACTTCACACTTTAACCCATTATTAAAGGCTTGAATAAACAGAGGGTAGGTACCCTTGTTACCTAATGGGAGCTTAAATTTGCCTGCAAATAAAACTCAGGGTGGACAGATAGTTGGCAAATGACTTTGAAATGCTGAATCATAAAATTGTTGTTAAGTAACAAACTACAGATTTTAAAAAAGAACGAACGCATCCCTTGCATGGTTTTATCTCCCACATCACTTTTGTACATGGTCAGAATTCCAGGGACCCACTCTAAAATACCCTTTAAAGTTCAAAGCTTTCCTTGTTTTACCTTCTCTGTCTCATTTCATTTTTGCTGCAATATCTTTGCATATCCAGACCTGCAAAGGTGCAAGTAGTGTGGGGGGTGGGGGGAACCTTGTTTTTCAGGAGAACCTCATGGAAGGGGAGGAAGTAATGCATCTAGCAGGGTCTCACACATACACATTCACTAAAATCCTGATAGAGAAAATTAAAATAAAACAAGCAAAGCATTTTAGGACTGAGATTCGTGTTAGACTGCATGAGAGGCAGTCCGTGTCCGCCGATATGAAGGAGTTCACTTTCTGGTAGACAGTCGGAGTGGACAAGAATTACCCTAAAACAAAATAAGGCACTTTCCCTTTTCATGGGCACTTACCCTACGTCAGACAACTCTTCATGCTCCTTATTCAAGCTCAAGGATAAATGTTATTATTCCGCCCGTTTAACAACCGAGGAAGCTAAGGTTCAGAAAGATTAAGTGATTTACCCAAAGGCACTCTTCCACTACGAGCAGAGCGGAAAATTCGAACCCATGCAGCCTGACTCCATAGCTTGAGCTCCTAAATACTGAGTGGCACCGCCTGTCTGGTACCAGGTTAGCCCCAGGGTGGTAACAGGACACGGGTGGGCGCTTTAGCGTTTTCCCACCTCGCAGATTGGGCAAGACGGGTATCAGAAGAGAGGAAACGAGGCCCAGAGAGGCTGGGAGACTCGAACAAGGTCACAGAGAGAATTCTGCCCAGGCTGGGAACTGACCCCCGAATCCCTCTGGACCACTGTGAGAGCCGGAATCGCAGAGCCGACCATCTTCGAGGCGGCTGTGGCCAATCGGCCGAGGCTAGGCCTGTGAGCAGGTCCGTAAGCTCCAGAACGCCGACAGCCAGGCCAAAACCAAAGTCAGTCCGCCGCCTCTGCCCGGGATTCTGCTCAAAGCCTTACCGGGTCGCCAGAACTTCACCGGTCCCATGGGCGCAGCCATGCTGGGGTGAAAGGTCACGAGGAAGGCTCCTCCCCTCTACCTCTCAGGCAAGCACGAGCCCCGGGAGGGAATGGGGGGGCGTGGTCCGCGGGAAGTCTAGGCCGCTGGTTCCTGGGGTGTTACGGCCACGCCCCCGAAGCAACCCAGCTGTCTACCTCGCTTGGCCGACAGTGCACCGCGAACGTCCTGGCCCCGCCTCCAGGACCACGTGATCCATACCCCACACCAGAGAAAAAGGCGCTTTAATTCAGCGCTGGTCGCCGTTCCAACTAGCCGTTCGAGGAGCGTGGCGTGGCCTGGGTGGCGGACCATCGCCTCAGCAGGGCGAGCTTTGGGAAGGAATTGCTGGCAGGCAGTGGGAACAGGGGCAGTGCATCCAAAATTAACTGCTAAATACTAATTACGTTGCAAGCTCTCTCAGCTTTACCGTTTCTCTTTTACTCTCCCCCATGGTTTCAAGTTGAAGGATGATAATAACTGCCTTGTGGGTTTGCTGGTTCAGTAAATATTTCCGGAGGGCCCACGTGCTGCAGTTTCAGCCCCTTCCTTCGTGGAGCTTCTGTTCAGGGTGGAGGCGAGAGTGAATAGTACGTGCTCGGTAAACAGTAGTGTTTATTATCGGTAAAGAAAACAATGGTAAACGATATGGAAGGAGGTCTTCAGGGAACTTGAGAGTAATGCTGAAAAACGGGGATAAAAAAATGGTTTGGACTAAGAGGCTTAGAAATAGGTAGACCAGTTGACCAGGACACTAACCCACTGTTTCCTACAATCTGATTGTCCATGGTTTGAATGCTTGTTTAAAATACAAGTACTACTCCCCAGTCCATTCGTAAGTCAGAATCTCCAGGAGCAAGGCCTGGGAACCTGCATTTTAAGAAGCCCCTCAAATGATTCTTTTTAATCAACAAGCTTGAGAATGAGTTCACTAACAAGAGCTGATAAGCTCAAGTAAAGGAACTGTGGAACTATTTTACAGGTAGGCAACTAGTTGGAAGGGAGAGGCTTCAGAATCTGCATTTTCAGAGCTGTGAAGAAAAGTATGCACTCTTTCAGAGAAATGACATAGCCATGGAAAGATCAAGGGTTGCAGACAGGTAGGCATGACTTGGAATCCTAACTTCGCCATTTCCTGCCTCCAGGCTGTCATCTAATATTTTAAAAGTTTGTATTAAATAAGATAATATGTAAAGTACCTAACACAGCGTAAGTCCTGGCAGGTGTTCAATCCATGTTAGCTCTCCTTAAATAGACCAAATTCACCAAGGGGGTGAATCAGAATTTCCATGCATACATTTATTTTCCAAATTATCTTCTATATTTCCATAATAATGAAAATAGGATTCAATACCTGATAATCCCTCTGCCTAGAACTCTCCATCCATCCTTTAAATATCCTCTTAGTGGTCAGCTCTAAGAAGACTTCTCTAAGCTCACTCTATGGCTTAAGCATCCCCCACTCTAGACCCAGAACCTGTGTGCCCAGTGTATCCCTGCGTGATAAAGCTTGCTTAGTGGAACTATAGTTAATTGCCACTGTTACACTGCAGGTTTCTTAAGGACAAGGACATGTCACATTCATATTTCTAGCCCAATAACAACAGTGCCTATTGAGTAAATGTATCTGTGAACACCATGCTTTATACTTTTTTAAAGTTCTTCATAACATTAATTCTTCCTTGTTTCATTTTTGTCTTATTTCACCAAAGGCTCAAGTACAGAAAACAGTTTATACATGAATACAAAGGAAAATGCAATAACTGTCACTTTTTATTCTGTATTTTATAAATTATTCATATGATTTATATAAAGAAGTCTTCCTATTTACAAAGAGACAGTAAAGCTGGAGGAGGCTTTAGTCAATGTCTAGACTGGAAAAGCATTTGAAATCTTGCTCTGCAGTATATGTTGTCAGTTTGACTCAATGAAATCTTATATTAAAAAATGTTTTTAAACATCTAGTCTAAATACTGTTTTATAGAATAAATCCTGAGGCCCATGGAGGTTAAAAGGACTTGGTCAGAATCAATGAGCTAATTTTGCAACAAAACTGGAACTAGACTCAGGCTTCCTGAATCCCTGGATAGTGGTTTGTTTGTTTGGTTTTTTTCCCAACCACATGAACCACTTAAAACCATCAGACCTTAACTCCTAGATGAGAATTAGTTTACCTGTCCCAGAAAGTTCTCAGAGTCCAACTGTCCTTAATGAGTAGTTTTGCTTATAGTGTCTATTGGAGAAAACACCTAAGAAATAACCTAGATGTTGATGGTTTGGTTTTACTGCCCAAAACCAAGAATGGTCTCAGTAGACTCTCTTATCCTGCCTAATTAACTATTTTCAGAAAGAATGGCCTAAAATACCAACTCTAAAATTAAAGCCATTATGTCTTGAGATGGCATCCAGAATTTATTTAGTTCATTGCCAACAATTCATCAAAGTTTGATCATTTTGTTACATAAGAATACATTTTGCAACTTCCGCACGATAATAGGTTTTCCAGAAAGATGCTCCTCAAAATCACATTTTGTGAGTACATAATAGAAGTTTTTCTGTGCCTATGGTAACTGGTACTTTCTGCTTTGAACTGTTTCCAGCCCTATCATCTTGGACCTGTTTAGGAGGCAGATTTAGGAGTTTCTGTCTTTGTGCCAGTACATGCTTTTATGTAACAAGTAATATTCTCACTTAAGCGAAAATGGCTCATGTAAAGTCCATGGGTAGTTCTGACTTGAGACACCGCTGCATTTGTGATCATCCTGTTCTGTCTCCTAGTGACCCAGGTGTCATGATAACTAGACGGCTGTGTCAGCTTAGCCACCGCATCCCCTCAGCATCAAGGCTTTTTCCAAAAATCAACAGCAAAAGTATCTGGCCATGTATCCATCTGTGAATCAGTCACAAGGGCCAATGGCTTACACCTATGCCACGCTCCACTACAAGACAGGTGTGGTCAGCTTCACCAGAACCACATGGACTGACTAACGGCTGGGAACAGAGGGAAATCTGAGGGGGAGTTTCAGAGGGTAAATGGATGAAGTGAAAATGACAGAACAGGTCCTTGTAGTCATGTAGCAGAACTCTTGGCTTCCTAAAAAAAAAAAACCCTAACTTCCCTGGGGTCTACTTCATCAAGCCAGATCAGAGAGCCACCTCCCAGCCTGAGAAGAGGTTTTCCTTTGTAGAACTGCCTTTACTGAATCGTATCACACTGGGATTTTCCACTGAGGTTAAGGTGCAGCCCACTAAAAGCTGCAACACATGTCAACCTGTCTAGTTTGCTGGCTTGCACACAAATGATCAAGTTCCCACATGTTAGCCTAAGTGTTTGCTTAGCACCAAGGATTTGGGCACGGAAGTGCAGAGAGATCCACTGGGAAGGAGACCCAGCCACCAGGGCAGTCTGCCACGCTGGCCCGAGGAACACACACATCTGTGGCATTGGATGAGCCTGGGAGGGCCTGCTGAGGTCAGCCCGGAGCTTTCGAGATAGGAAGGCTGCATGCTTCATTGTTCAAACCGGGACCCTTGAGAATGAATGGGGTGTTCACAGGCATGAACTGCAAGTCTGCCAGGCAAACTGGGACATGTTTCCAGGTGTGTGGCACCAGTGAACCTAGTGTAATAATGCTGATCCAAACATTTTCAACGTAAGGCACACGTTCCATGCTCACACACCACTTGTGAATACATCCAAGTCAGTTTCTACAGCTACTCTTGCCGAGTTTAGTGTTTGGGCAGACCCAGAATATCTGTCATTGTGTTCATTGTCAGGATGCTTAACTATCATCTCAATAAGAGGACACCTGTGAGAAATTACCAGATTTTTAGTACTGAGGATTGTTCTTCCTGTACCTGGATTTGCCTTCCTCTTAGGAACACTGTGAATGGTGGATCCAACCAGGTTTCTCCTTCCGCCCTGGCCACTGAGAGCTTCAAGTTAAATGTGTGGCCGAACTAAGTAGGCGTGCTGGTTCCTGTGTCACGCACCTGTAGCTTCATTCCTGACTTGTTCCTCACCCTTGGATTTTTGTCCTGCAAATTTTCATTTACATGATCTTGCGTCTTTAAGTCCCGTAAGTAAAGCCTAGAGACTCCCCAGCCCAACTACCCACAGAGGTGGGGAGGCCATCTCCTCAGTGGCCTCCCTAATAACTCTTTCAAGAGAATGTTGACCCTGCAGTCTGATCAGGTTGACCTTGAAATTTATGGGTCTCCGACTCAAACAGAATGACCAGGGAGGAAAAAAATGAGACAACTGTCTTTGAATACGGACCATTGGATGACATGGAGGCATTTTTATCCAAGTTGTTTTGGTGCAATCATGGTGGTGTGGTTACATTTTTCTTTAAGTAAGCTTTTATCTCTTAGATATGTACTGAAATATTCACAAGCTTGTCAGCAATGGCCAAGTCCAACATTAGATAAAGAAATATAGTTCTCTCCCAGGGAGTGGCAACAAATATTTTGAACCAAATAGTTTCCCACACTCACCATCCCCCTCCCCTGGGAGTGTGGCCACTAATCAACATTTTAAACAAGGACCCGGCTAACTCTGATGCAGATGGATCTCAGATCTCACCTTGAGAAACTCTGTCCTACATGGATACTCTCCAGGCAAATGTCAGAAAAGCTTTGCTTACTCTGAGAGGTGGGGCCATTTCCTTAGGATTCCATACTCCTTTTACTTTTAATCGCTTCCAGTACTTTCAGAGAATGGATTTGAGTCCCGTGCACAAAAAAGAGGACTCTGTGGTCAGGGAGGCTTGTGATAGGCCCGCCCTCCTCTATGAAAGTCAGTGTGCTCATCACCTCATTCAAAAGTCTGAGCAGCCCTACAGTAAAGGATCCTGTTTAAACTTATGTGATCCACCATTTCCCAAAGCGAACACAGAACCTTTTTTATGAATGCCTGCGTGTAGTCCCATGGAACACAAAGAGGTGAAATTTCAGGCATGCCCACATTTGTTCAAAATTTATGTTTGCGATTCACCATGGTATTAACTGCCATTTCTCAAGGCATTCTTCTTTTTTCTTTTAAAGACTTTTTTTTTTTTTAGATTTTATTTATTTTTACAGGGAGGGGAAGGGAAGGAGGAAGAGAGGGAGAGAAACATCAATGTGTGGTTGCCTCTCTCACACCCCACACTGGGGACCTGGCCCACAACCCAGGCATGTGCCCTGACTGGGAATCTAACCAGTGACCCTTTCATTCACAGGCTGCCACTCAATCCACTGAGCCACACCAGCCAGGGCTCAAGGCATGCTCCTGATGCCTCCACACTTTCTGTAAAGGCACAGTAGTATAACAAGAGTACTGAACCTAGAATCTGAAAACCTGTTTGTGTTACCATTTATTAGCCATGTAACTTTATATACGCTACTTAACCTAAGCTTCGGTTTCTTGACCTAAAACTTGGGAATAATAGCTGTCCAACCACTACATTGTCATGAGGATCAAAGATAACATATAGGAAATTATCTATATCTATAAATGGTTTCAAATAACATTATGTTTATTCGAGGCTTAGGCCAGAGTTGTTCACAACCAGACATGAGCCAGTTGTCTGGTCGGCTTCACAGCCCAGATTATAAAACTAACTCAGCGAACACCCTGGTGACCATAAGGGAGTCCCGGTGCACGCATGCACACCGGCAGGCGTGCTGCAGGTCTGGGTGCATCAGCATGTGTCTCTGCGGCAGACGGCACCCTCCCCTGACACAGACCTCTTTTACTCTGGCCAGATCAGAAGAAGGAGGGAGCCATTGCTGAATGCTCCGTCTTTTGTCTGCCCATGCAAATGAGACTAGCCAAAAACAGGGTTGCACAGCCCTACCACCCCTGATTAGCAGGGTGTAGAAACCAGTTGCATCGCCTGCTGATGGACTAGGAATCTGGGATAATTGTCAGTGTCCTCTTTGCCCCTGCTCCAGGATGAGATTGCTACATCACTGTCAATACACCCATCTGATGAAATTCAGCCTGTGGGGCCACTGGAATTAATATCAGGGATGAATCGCTGCCTTTTGCAGAGAAGCAGAGAACCAAGGCCGCTGTCTAAATAGCTCAAGCTTTTCCTTTGAAAAAAGACAAGCTAAAGGCACACAAAAAGATCTGCGAATTTTGGCAAGTGTCCTCATTCAAACTATAGAGATAGTAATATCAATATTCATATTGCTAAGAAAGGGGTAACCCTGACATCTGCTTTTTTTTTTAAGATTTCATTTATTTATTTTTAGAGAGATGAAAGGGAGGGAGAAAAGGGGAGAGAAACATCAATGTGAGAGAGAAACATGGATTGGTTCCCTCTTACACGCCCCGATTGGGGACGGAATCTGCAACCCATAACCCAGGCAGGTGCCCTGACCGGGAATTGAACTGGCCACCCCAACGGAGCCATACCAGCCAGAGGACACTTGCTTCTTTATGTGCGCTAACTTTTAAGTAAATACTTTCTCTGTTACAATTTGGATCATCTACTTTTTCTCCACACCACAATGTTTGAAAAGTTACACAAATAGCTATTAGGTGCATTACTTGTGACACACTCCAAAGGTTAAAAAAGAAAAATGCCTGAAAGAGAAAAACAAAAACAAAAAGGTACTCAAGCAATCACCAAATAAAAGTTGTTTATATTTAGTTAATTCTAAGAACACAGACATCCTAAGAAGAGACAATTAAGAAAGTTTATTCTAAACAGGATTTTAATCATAAAAATTAGTGATTCAAAGCAGTAAAACAGAATAATACACAAATCCAGAAAAATGTAAAACACATTTTTATCTCTCTTACCTGAGAACCCCCAAACATTCTCTTTAAGAGATATCAATATTAAAATTGTGCAAAGAAACTGTACCCATAGTGTTTAAACCTTAAAACCAATAGCTGGTTTATACATGACAAAAATAAAATTAAAAGCATGGAGAATAATAAAGTTTATAGAATTCAAAGAAAACCAGGGTGACTAAAGGTCAGGGGGAAGGAAAACCAGGGACAGGAGACGTCTGGTAAAGCAGCGTGCTCGGATGTGCCTGCTGCGCGGGCCGGGACGACCCGCGGCGGCTCTGGGCGCCCGGCAGTCACTGATAGGAGGGGTAGAGTGCAATATCTCTAATGGCCAGCAAATTAACTGGTGCTCTGGTAAAATTTCCAGAATTAAAGCCAAGATGGCTTTCGGTGAGAACCGTTCTCCGGGAGAGCATAGCCAGCATGTGGTGGAGCCGCGACCTGATGCCAGAAAAGTGAAACTGCCGCTCTTTATTCAAGTTTCTGAAGGAGTCGAAGTAGGGGGAGCCCCAGTACTTGTAATGGCCAGGAAGGACGAGGTCGGTGGCTCGGATGGAAGTCTGGGAGCTGATGGAGCTCGCCACAGAGCCTTGGGAAGACAGCGAGGAGTAAGACTTCAAACTGGAAGATCTCGAGACAGACATCTTTGAGACAGGTGACCCTTCTTTAGATTGGGTTCCCTGAGGAAAGAGAACATTCTCGTCCACATCAGTCTGGGTGGTGGCCGACACAAACCGAGTCACGGTTTGGGAGCTTGCTGCCCGGGTGGCCACAGTGGTTTGGGTCCCAGCACTGGCTATGGTGGTGCTGGTCTGTGTTCCCGAGTCACTCACGCTTACTGTCGGCACCTCCTCCCCGGGCTCCGTCTGGGTGGCAGCATCAGCCGCCGTCCCACCCTCTGCTGCGTCCCGGTGGCTGTTCAGGTAGTCCTCCTCGTCGATGGTGGAGGACTCAGAGTCGTGGCGCCCCGCCTCTGCCCTGCCCCTGGCGGGCGCCCCACACGCCAGCTCGGCCCTCCTGGGGGTGCTTGAGAGCCTGGCCAGCCGCTGCCGCAGCAGGTTGCCCAGCGTGAGCCCCTTGGATGGCAGCTGCCGGTCAACTAGATGGTCGAACTTGCCGCTGATTCGGAAGCCAGACAGGAGTTTGGAGCTGATGGGCTTCGACTGCGCATACAGGATGCGGAACTCCAGGTCAAAGTGTTCCACCACTTGGCCGGACAGAATGACCAAGTTACTGCTATTTAGTTTGCCATCTGTCCATGTGAAACTTAAGGATTAAAAAGAAACAAATAGAAACTGCATAAGCATAAGCAATTTTAAGGCACTTATTGTCAGTCTGAGTAATGCAGCCTAGACATCCTGCTACCTAAGAGTCTAACCACAGCGCAGCCAGCATGCACTGTGAACTCACCCAGCCTCAGCCCAGACACATGGCGCGTACGGGCCAACGTGAAAGTAAAAAGGCCAACTGCTTAACCAACACGCTAATGCCTGCACATCCTCAGCCTCAGAGTTTTCAAAACCAGAATGGGTCTCTAAAATATTTTGGCCAGCGCCCTCATTTCCGAAGTGAGGAAACCGGCTCGTGATTTCACAGCAGGAAGCTATGGTGGACCCGAGGCCAGGCCCAGTCCCTAAGGACGGCCAGTGCAGTGCTTGGGGCTCCCTCCAGCGCTGCCAGTTTCACAAAGGACACCGTTGTCATTCTAATGATGGCACTGTTGCTGGGAGCACATTTAGAGCTGACTAGGCCATGTGTCCCTCCCTCCCTGTCCAGCACCCCTCCTCCTTCCTCTGGTGACAGAACCTCAGCCAAAAGGCCTTCACTTATGCACCCTCTCCAATCGCAGGAGGGGAGGGCACGTGACCAGACTGGCCAGACTACCCTGTGCCCTCGGATACAGGGAGCTACCCAGGGTGGGCGTGTGACCCACCTGGGGCCGAGTCATTTTTCCAGCATTGACACCAGCGCTGAGAGAAATCAAGTGTCTCTCTTTGGGAAACAGCTATTAAAGGCCGCGTAAGAAAGCCCGGATCTTTGCCTTCAGGTGGAGAGTGTGACGGAGGATAAAGACCCGCGAGAGAAAACAGGACCAGGAGACGGTGTCCTGATAGACGCATGGCCTCCAGGTCAAGGGGAGCTGCAAACCTTTCTACACCTGCGTCACCTGCATCAATAAGTCCCACAGCACAGTCCGAGTTGGCTCTCTGCACTTAAAGGCACCCCACTGACAGAGAAGGGAGAGTCTTTTGAAAACCCTCAACCAGATCACATAAATAAGACACCTATGTAACACCAGGATCATAACATGTCCCCAACAGATGAAAGCTATCATCCTCCTCATCCTCAATGGTAGCATATTTCATTTGCAGAGGGTAGTTTTTATATTTTAGAATAGCCAAAAACCAGTCGAGCTAAATTTGGCTATCATAGAGAAATCTTTCTTCGGGTGGAAATCTAGTTCCCTCTGTTATTTAAAAACTTCTTATGGAAGAAGACTCAAGGAGGAGTGCCCATTTTCCCCAGCACTGACGGTACTGCTGGAGGCAGCATGGAGAGACTTTCATCTCACTGCCTCATCGTCCGCAAATCCCCCCATGTCCACTGTTACCCAGCGCTGACACATACTGATCACTCAGGAACGTGTGTTTCTTAAGAAATGAGTTCTGCTGTCTACATGGATACCCAGGCCTGAGACAGCCCTCACCTTCAAGTGAGCAGGAACAAGGGTTCAAAGTACCCAGGAATAAGACTCAGAACTGTTCATGTCACTGTGAACCCCCACTTTATCTGCTGCGGGCCTGGCTGAGGCTCACACCTAGGGCTTGCTCACTGTAGGGTCTCCAGGCAAATGTCCACCTCTGCACTTCAGTTTTGCAGAGCACAGGGTAGGGGAGGTGACCCCACCCCAACTACCTCCTATAGGAGGTGGCTTTGATGAACCTACTCACACACAGATGCATACATCTCAGAATGTCGGGCTATAAAGCCTTGCGGTGAAAGGGGAAAGCTTTGCCTTTACACAACATGCTCTTTCTAAAAAGCAGATTAATAAGCAAGGATGGGTGAGGAACGTACCTGTAGGAGCCTGTAGCCACACGAATGCCATCAATCAATGTGAACTTTTCGTGAACCTTCCCAACAATTTTAGTTCCCGACCTTGCATAGTAGATATTCCCTGTGATTGTCCGTACCGTCATCAGCTGTTGGCAGGAGAGTGGGGAAAGAAAGAAACGAACAGTCTAGTGAACCGATGATTAAGGCGAGAGGGCCTACTTCGCAGTTCCCGAAGAGACGGATGTTTTGGCCGAGAGGTCCACGGTCACCATTCAGTGACAACGTGCCCGGATCCCTGGCCAGACGATGCTCAGCGCTCAAGCAGCACTGCTTCGCGTTTCGCCCAGCATCTCACATGCCTGTTTCTTACACGTATGTTTGAGACCCTCAGTTCATGTGAGCATGTGCTGTAAGAGAAGACTCACTTTTTGGTGATACTGAACAACAGAAGCTGAGAAATGATTTTTGAAACAAAATGCAGGGGATTAAACTATCAAAGGAAACATGCTCATAATAAATAGCATCTTAACAAAGACTTAAAGAAGCTAAGTTGACATTTTTCCTACTTCTTCTGTTTAGTAAGATCAGCACTAATTAGCAGCCCCCGCCCCATCGTGGACTTAGAGCACATAGGATGAGCCCTCTCCGATACAGGACTTGAAGCAGGAAACTCTCACCTCACGTGTCTGAATCAGCAATGGCGTATTTCCCACAAGTACGCATTTAGCAGAAAGGAGCCCTGGGAACACACTGGGGTTGTATACTGCCTCTGCACGCATAATTATCTTTCTAAAGTGACACATGTAATGTATATACAATGGTATGCAAAATACTTAACAATCCGCATTTAGCTTCTTTGGAGATCAGTAGCTAAACATCTTTAGAAATCTTATACATTCAAATTAAATATTTCAGATTTTCGTTTGACTCTCTCATTCATTCCACAAACAAAGCAAGCCCCTATTATGTGCCAGGCCTTGAGACAACAGAGATATAAGGCATACTTCCTGCTATAAGGCACACTCCTACCCTGCAAGGATTGGACAGGAGAGAAAAGTAAGTAATAAATGATTAAAAACTATAGCAAGACTAACATCATCCAGAGAAGCGAAGAGCTATGTCCACACAAAAGCCTGTGCACAGAAGATGTTCACCGTATCTTTACTCACTGTAGTAAAAGACTGAGCACCATCCAAATGTCTTCACTGGGTCACTGGTTGAACAAACTATGGCACAATCATGCCATGATACCTCTCAGCTGCTAAAAGGAACAAACTATTGATACACACACTTTGGGTGGACCCCAAGGGCTTCATGTGGATGGAAAAAAGCCAGTCTAAAAAGGTCACATACTACATGGTTCCACTTGTGTAACATTCTCTAAATGACAGAATTACAGAGATGGGGCGGTGGGGGCACAGAGAGGGGCCTGGGTGTGACTACAAAGTGCGGCACAAGGGCGACCTCGGTGGTGGAGAACAGCTCCGCCTCCTGACGGCGGCGGTGGTTACACACATGCACACGTGAGAAAACGGCACAGACCCACAGGCGCACATTGTACCCATGTCAGTTTCCAGCTTTTGCTATTGTGCTAAAAGTTACACCAACGCAACCATTGGGGGGAACTGGGTAAAGGGTCCAGGGAAACCTCTTTGTATTATCTTCACAATTTCCATGAATCTATAATTACTTCAAAAATAAAAACAAAAGGCAAAACAGAAAAAACTACGGCAAGATGACATCACTTCAGTGGCATTCTTACCCAAGTGCACAATCTGCATTTAACCATGAGGAAACACCAGACAAACCCACGCTCGACAGAAAACCAGCTGGTGTTCTTCCAAGTGTCCAGACCCTAAACCACAGAGGGACGAGTGGTTCTAGAGAAGAGGAAGCCGAGGAGACGGGACAACTATGCCAGCTCCGGTCCTGGACTGAGTCCTGGACGAGAAAAAGGGCTTCCATGCAATGACCAGTGAAATGTATAATTAGACAAGATAATAGGATTCTATCAAGTCTATTGCTTCATTTTCAAATTTGTACTGAGGTTTGTAACATGGTCACATTTAGAGAATTTGAGCAAAAAGTATTCATGAATTCCTTATATTGTTTATTTTGTTGTTACAACTCCTTTGTAAATCATAAATTATTTTAAAATGGAAATTAATTTAAATTTTAAAAAGCTATTAACTTCCACAGAGGAACACATGGAGCTGGCAGGGAAGGGCTTCCTGGAGGAGGTGACAATTCCTCGGCAGAGCTTCCAAGGATCAACATACAATAACAAGCATAAAGAAATCACTATGAGCAGACTTAGGCGTGATTTTGTGCATCTTACTCTTCAGCACTTATCTGAATGTCGTGCAGGCCTCTGTGATGGTGGCCAAAGCATTTCTGAGGCCTGCCTGCAAATGTATGACCAAGTTCCTACAGACAGGACACCGAACATCTGAACCAGCCACAGGGCCAGGGCCTGGACCTGCGGGAGGAAGTCTGCCCCCACCCGGCGAGGGCACGTGTTCACCAGCACGGACGAGCCGAGGTGAGGGGAGCAGCCAGGGAAGACGGTGTTTCCCCAGGAAGGAGTTAAGACATGATCAAAACTGGTGAGGCCAGAGGCACAGACCTCCTTTCAGCCCCTCCTGCGGAGGCTCTGGACACCTGTAAAGGCGCCAACCAGCAGTGGGCAACTGAGTTGGCGACAGTACTCCCAGATTTCCGCTGAGTTAGATGAATCACAGCCAATCTCCTGATCAAACTTGCAGCTAGAACTATCCTGTGATTTTCCTGCTGCCAACACATTGCTTTAATTACAGAAAGAGTGCCTTGAAATTAAACAACGACGCCTTCAATTTCTTCGCCTGGCTCTAGGTGAGCAGTCAGGCCGAACGTTAGGCCAGAGGACAATATGTGCTTCCATGCCTGACTTGCGTGTTCCTGGGGTCCACCCAATCTCATCTTTTATTTGACTGTTGGGTCACATGGCTGCTTCATTTCACTGGCTCCCCAAGGTCCGATCCTACCTCCATCGTGATTTGCTTTGTAGCACCAGCAACAAGTTAGAAACTACCTAATTAAACCCAATCCTCGGTTTCCTCATTAGGGAAAACAACCAACAAGAACTCTGTGGGAGAGGTTAAATAGCTAAAATTTTGCAAAACCAAATTGCTTAATAATAAGGCAGTAACTTTATGTCCCCTATGCAGTAACTTATAGTATTAAAGCCCAAATTCTTTCCTTGTTTTGCTGACTGCTTTATTTCTAGTACCTAGAACAGCGCATAGTAGGTGCTCACAGGTGATGAGCTAAATTGATAAATTAAATTCTGAAGTTCACACGTTAAATTGCTTAATTTTTTAAAAAATGGTATAATGACTATTTTTCTTGCTTCTCTGCACTAAAGAAACCAAGCTAGCCAAGTTGTGTAATCTTTAAGTTATATTACATTTAAATTCTTAAGCTCAAATGACTTTCACGCTCACAGCAAAGGACACAAAAAGTCTAACTTTATAACAATGAGACATGAGAGGCACCATGTGACAGTGATGGTAGATGGGGGTCAAACCCCAGTCCTACCATTTTTCAGTGGCTCCCGTGTCACCCTCCTGATCTGACACACAGGGAGAATGCCACTTACACAAAAGGGCTTCTGTAAGGATTAAGTTGCGTAACATTAGTCAAGAGCTGAGGACGGTGCCTGGGCAGGGCAGGAGCTCTATCGACAGCAGTCACTGCGATCAAAACTGGAGCCTACCAGCACTGCAGCGAAAAGCAGCAGCTTCCAAGGCAGCCTCTGGACATGGACAGTCAGGCCCCTCGTTAGGAGACGGCCTGATGTGAGGGAGGGGCCAAGGCTTGAACCCCGACTGTCGTTTCTTTTCTGTGAGACTTCGGGCAATTACATCACTCTGCTCGTGGCCCCAGCTGCCTCCCTTATAATGGGGATACGACTATCACCTGCCATGCAAGATGGGTCCTAGTCTCCACCGTGGTGAAACCAGAAACAGTGTAACACCAACCTTTTCCTGCTCAGGATGAACTTTCAGATCCATGCACATGTCCAGAAACTGGGAGAGCAGAGCCTGGTCCAGCAGGATGTATACAGCAACTCCATGTTTCCGACACATCTCCTGCAGGTCTCTGAAGATGTCGATGTCTGTGAACACGTCCATCACCACCGCGATCACCTGCAGGGGCCGGGCAAGACAGAGGAAGGGCAAGCTGTCAACTCACAACACCAGCACCTTCGGCTCCTGGTCCAGACTCCGGAGCCGACCTCAGAGCCGGGAAAGGATCCCCACCCTACAGCACCCTCCCTTCTCCTTCTGCAGTATCGATTCTCCCTGCTGTGAACTCCTCTTTGCCTCCGAACACCCTCAGGCCACTGTATGCTATGAATCTGGACTTGGCCCAGCTATCCCTCCCAACTGCCTCCTAGCCATGCTCCTCCACGCTGGCAAACTTCTCAGAAACATACAGTAATCCACTGCGCCCTGCCCTCCCTTGAACCTGTTCCGCTCAGCTTCTCTTCATTTACTAAAACCCCGGTCTTACAGGCTCGCTCAGACCAGCGGCTGTCTAGGCTCTGTGGCTAACACCCCATTATCCCAGGCCTGTGGCTCCCACACTGGCTTCAATCTCCTACATCTGTAAAAAAAGAACATAAAACCTTAGATTCTCTCTGAGGTCCCTTCTGGGTACAATATTCTCTAAGACTGTGATTTTGATTATTGTCTGATTTTGGATCACAAGCTCTGATTTTTTGTTACAGTCGATAGGCCCACCCCATCCATCCCCAATTCAGGGCTTGAACCTGATTAAAGCAGGCAAGCAGACCCTCCCAGTTCTGCCTCTAACACGAGTCAGGATGCAAACCAACGGCCCCCACAGCACCAGCCTCCCCTCTACGAAAGGTGGTCTCTATAGTTCTTTAGTATCTATCTGTCCACAATACAGGACCACAAGAACAGGAATACAGAAATAAGTGTATGTCCTAAGGATTCTGCCCTGAAGCTTGCCCAGCCCTTTCTTCTCCCCCAAAACATGGCTCTGGCCCAGGCTGGTGTGGCTCAGTTGGTTGGAGCACCATCCCATGGACTGAAATGTTGCAGGTTTGATTCCTGATCAGGGCACATACCCAGGTTGTGGGTTCAGTCCCCCTTGGGTGTGTACAACAAGGCAGCCAGCTGATCTCTCCCCACCCCCCGCCCCCAAAAAGAAGCAATGGAAAAAAAATGTCCTTGGGTGAGAATTTTAAAAAATGGGAAAACAAAAAACAAACAAACAAAAAAAGATGGTTTCCTCCGTGCCTCCTAATCCCTCTTCCCCACTTGGCATTAAACTACAGTTAAGAGCTGCCTCAGACATGTGTCTTTGCGAAATTACAGCTATTTCATATGTCTGTTTCCTTAGCTGCAAAATAGGCTCGCAGTGAGAACTAAATGACTATGTTACATGAAGTGCAAGGTACAAAAGACCTTTAACTTATCTGTTCATTGACTCACTTTACTAGCCCAGGGTTTGATCCAGACAGCTGAACACGGAGGCACCGCCAGCTCCCAGCTTCCCTTGCTGAAGAGAGGCCGCTCCAGCCACAAAGCCTGTAATCAAACCCCTTGCAGGTTTAAACCGTGGCCCTCAGCTAATTCCTGGCAGGGCCGTGAGGATGTCAAAACATCCAGGCTTGGAAACAAGTCCCTGCACACCACTCAGAAGTGGGGGTGTCAGTTAGCTAGGGAAACCGCTCCCTGAAGCCAAGCTTTGGAGCCCTTTTACAATCCTCAGCTTAAGGGCCTCTCTTTCCTCCTAACCTCAATGGTAAACACTTGTCTTTTACAATCACGTTAACTTTATTTTTTTTAACGTTTAGGCAATTTATTTACAGATGTCACGCCTACGGGAGCAGAGGCATTTGAATGGGACTGATTACCATCTCTGTCCGAGAAGACTCAGGACGGTACCCAACAATCATCATCCCCTAAGTATTTGGTGGGGGGGGGGGAGGGAAGTTAGACAAGAAGTGCAGAGACAGAGAGGCAATGCTGCTCCTTCTCCAACACCCCAGAGCCTCATCGACCAGGAGGAGGGACCTTGAAACGCCTGCTCCTGGGAAGCCATTGCTCTGAGAGAGGCTGAGAAGATGGGTTTCTCTCTCCAGCTGCCTCTCCCTTTCCCTCCCCTCCCCAATCCTGATGAAGCCCCAGCTGTGAGCTATTCTGGGTAACGGGGTACAGTGAAACCCACTGGGCACAGTAATTTAAAAAATAAAGTGTTCTTTATGAATTGGTGGCATTTTCAGAAGCTGATATCCTCCAGTGGATTTTTATACGTCCTCTTTTGAGCTGTTATGTGTCCCATTCACACTGTGGCTGAAAGGCAGAAAAGCCTGGGCACACAGAGCCCAGCTCTGCGGTTTACTAGTTGTGTGGCCCTGGGCAAACTGCTAAACGCCTCTGAGCCTCCGTCGCCTCCTCTGGAAGACATGGATGATACTAGCATCTACGTCAAGGGGCTGTCATGAGGATTAAATGACACAAAGCCTGGAAAGGGCTCAGGCTTGACACTGGTGTCCAATTAGGCAGCCGGCACCCCTTCAGAGTCTGCTGTGGGCTGAACCCTTGTATGGACAGAACGGCAACTATAAAGAATCTGACCCAGATCTGACTTATCTGCAAAGAGAGAGCATGGGATGCAGGGAAGTAAAATGATATTCGCACTGGAAGAGGCAATTAGGGGGCACCATGGGGAAGGGGGCAGCAGAGCACCTGCCCGACACACTACTGGTGGACACACCGCTGGCACTCAGTGTTTACCGAAGGAGAGCAGGAGTCCTGGAGGAGAGGGCGTTTGAGCTGAATCACAAACAAGGACAAGATCTGGTCAGGAGAGAAGTGAAGGGGAGGACATTGTGGCAGGAGGCCATGTGGTGACAGGAAGAGGTAGGAAATGACGGGGCATGTGCCAATCTGGCCGGCATGTGCCAATCTGGCCGGCATGTGCCAATCTGGCTGGCATGTGGAACATGCAAGAAAGGGAGCAACAGGGCATGACCGGGAGACCGGCAAATGAGTAACATCGCGGAGGCCTTGAATGCCAACCAAGGAATCAGTACCACATGGGCAGTGGAGGGAAGGAGTAATGAGTTCCAAGTGAAGACCCCAACAGGACAAACGAAGCTGATGCTGAAAGAGAGGCAGGGAGAGGCTGGAGGCCTGGCCCTGCCTCCCCCCACGCAGGGCCAGGCACCCAAGCGCTCGCAACACAGCGGGCACTTAGATACTTCTTAGGTTCAGCAAGCATGCAGGACGATTAAAGAGTGAGAGAAGAGCAATCAGTGATGGAGGCTATGCCAATGGAAGCAATGAGGGTTAAAGAGGTGGGTAGGGGTCATGGGAGAACCAAGCAATAGCCTGCAAGGGCTGGACGAGGAAGGAAGAGGGAAGGAAGGGCGGGAAGAGGCAGAGGAAGGTTCAGGTTTACACAGACAGGAAACAGAAAAAGAAAAGTTTGAGAGAGAAGCTTCGAAACTGATTTTGAAGTGGCAGTAAAACCTTCTTAAGGGGGTCGGTCCTACATGCACAGGTTTAAGAATGAGAGTACAGCATCCTGGCCAGTGTGGCTCAGGGGGTCGTTGGTTCGATTCCTGGGCACATGCCTGGGTCATCCCTGGCTGCGATGCATGAGAGGCAACTGATAGATGTTTCTGTCCCTCTTTCTCTGCCTCCCTTCCCCCTCTCTAAAACAAATTTATTTTCAAAACAGAAGTAAACCTCTCTAGAGGAACACAGATACGTGCTTGCCTCTCTCATATCTCACTATTCCTTCAAATATTCGGTGAGCCCACCATGAACCCGGCATGGGGCTGGGCACTGAAGACCTGGGGTCAATCACTGTCCTTAAGAAACCTCGTCTAATGAGGGATACAGGAGACAAGCCAGGAGTAGCACAGTGTGATGGGGCCCATGGACATGCACCCAGGGTGCCACTGGAACTGAGACCAAGGAAGCCAGCCCAGCTGGCTGGGTTGGAGAGGGCTGGAGAACTGCTGGAGGCAGGGACCCAGGAGCAGGGCCATTAGTTTAAATCACCTGCCAAACACAATTTAGAGTCACCACTCCACAGACCGATTGTAGAGTCGCTTTGTTAGGTAGTAAGCATCTAATCTGCTATTGGTTTCAATGTCTGGTTTTAAAGTTTCAACCTTTCCTAAGTGCACTGAAAATAACTGGATTTGAACACTGGTCCCCAACACCCACAGGGAGTTTAGAGGATGGATGGAGGTATTTCTTCCCAACTCCCCCTATACCCAACACCCCCTCCTTTCTTTCTTGAGCAAGACTCTTACACCTTCTGGAGAAGGAACAGCCCTATCCGTGGAAGAAATCAATAGGAAATCCTTCCTTCCTTCCTTCCTTCCTTCCTTCCTTCCTTCCTTCCTTCCTCTTTTCCCTCCCTCCCTCCCTTCCTTCCTTCCTTCCTTCCTTCCTTCCTTCCTTCCTTCCTTCCTTCCTTCCTTCCTTCCTTCCTTCCTTCCTCCCTGGCTCAAGCCCTCTCCCCTATACTCTCCTCTTCAGCCCACCAGCCCCGAAGCAACCAAGCTCTACAGAGTTGAACTAGACCCGGGGCTTCTCAAATCTCCAAGGTGACAGTCTCTTCAGTGAGCTGAGCAATGGCCTGGACTCACTCGCTAACTAGCCAGCCAAGCGCCCGCTGTCCAAGGCCGGACACCTCTCCTAGGGGCTGGTGTTCATGCTGCAGACTACGGGCCCCACAAGTACACGTGGACTTGAAGGAATCGTAGAAACCAGCCACTGCTCACTCCCTGAGGAACAATGTAAGGACAGACAAAGGAGAAACACATCAGGAAGGTGAGCATCCCATGGCCATCAAGTGCCCGCACGGTCACGGTGGGCACTGCCCTGGCCCGGCCCAGGCTGCACAGAGCCTGCCCACTGTCTTAGGGCTAGAAAGCTCTGGAAGTGCTGACTTTTGAGAGCCTATTCCAGTGTCAACACCATCTGAAACTCAGTGCACCTCAGTCATAATTCCTGGTACCCTACACCAGGGGTCCCCAACACCCCCAGGGCCACGGACCAGTACCAGTCCGGCGCCTGGAAGGAACCGGCCGCACAGCAGGATGTACGTGGCAGGCAAGCGAGCTAGCGAACCTTCACTGGTATTACCTACCGCCTGAGCCCCGCCTCCTGTCTCCCCCCCATCACCACCACACCCAGTCCACGCAAAAATTGCCTTCCACAAAAGCAGTCCCTGGTGACAAAAAGGTTTGGGACCACTGCCCTACACCATTCCTACACTTCTCCAGCCACATCTGGAGCAGCCACACCTGTGTGCCACGTCCCATGCCATCATTGCAGGTGACAAAACCCAAGCCTCTCCCCACCCTACCAACTATCCCTTGCTGATTTATACCAAGGGGCTCGACGGTCCACATAGTTACAGAGCAGCAATCTCGGTGGTATTCATGGTCTTTGGGAAGGGTACAAAGCCTGTTCATGCTACTTTTCACAGGAGTGGAATCTTTTCTAAGTGTCTTCTTGCATAAAAGCTCTAAAGAGCTATCTAGAGATCTCAAAATCCCCATAATTCTTACCCCCAGTTTACAGATGAGAAAACTGAAGCTTGGAGAGGTTAGGTAACTCGTTCAAAGTGACACACTTAGGCAAATGCAGGGACTGGAACTTCAACACAGGTCCGTGTGACTCCAGAGCGATGTGGGAAAGTGTTAGTTAAACTAAGTGTTACTTCAAGCAAGTCAAATAACGTTCCTCCTGCAAATGACTGAGAGCTCGAACGAAACCCTGAGTGGATCAGCAGAGTTTGTTTCATAAAGTACGTGGGATCAGGCCCACCACAGACGATGATTACAAATCACATGCGATAATAACTCAGGGTGAACGCTGAGGAACCCTGGAACTCCCCAGGGCAGCGGGCACCTTTCCTCTGCCGGTGGTACTGCTAATTCAGAAGGGACTAAATCCGCGTGTCTCTGGAAACAAAGTTGTGATGTGAACAGACTGTAGAATTAGACCAAGACATGGATCCTGGCTCTTCCACTTCCAAGCACCGTGTACGCCCTAGCAAGGTACGTAAGTTCTGTTACCTTCTGTAATGTACAAATAATACTGCCTGTAACTTGTAGTGTCTGGGGGTTCAGTCAATGAGAAGCCGTGTAAATGTTTGACAGCTCCTGGCATAAAGAAACCTTCACATGGCAGCTATCATATTCAGTCCCAATTCTGCCACTATTCCTGGGCACACCATTCTACCTGAGCTCGGTGTCCTCAGACAGGGCCCCTTCCAGCTCTGAAGTCGGACTCATGCACCCTCAATGGGCTGGCCTGGGCCCTGACCTGCCACGTGAGCAGCCTCAAGGGGCCCCTCGGTCAGCAATTCCAGTTCGCATTCCAGTTCTTCCTCTGTGCGAGGCGGGATGTTCCTGTCCGTCACCCCTTCCTGCTGCACCTCAGTTTCCCTCCCTCCCCACCCACAGTCATGAAGCAAGGACACGTGTGCAACATGCCTGGAATTCTCCCAAAGTCCTGCGTCCACCCAAAGATGCATCAGCCTGTCCAGTGGTCAACGCAGACTGTCTGCTGAGGCCTCACGCTGACCATGTGACACCCGAAGGCTTTCCTTCAACTCCCTAAGGCCCTGGCCACTTCTTTGGAAGACCCTCTTGCTAAAAAAGCTAAAGATATATTTTCTCCCAATTTTTTACATCTTTTAAGAGAACAGAAATTCTCTCCTAGGAATTTCTTTAAAAATCTTTAACTTATCCTGATACCATCTTCAAGGTTTAAAAATAACAATAAAAGTAAATTCCAACAGCAAAACCTAAATTTGCTTGTATTCTCTCTACATTTCACAGGCTGCTATTGCACAATTAACGATTGAAGCATCAGATTCAAGTGCTGGTAAAGCCTCCATCCGCAGAGTGGCACAGGGCTGCTCCAGGAAGCGGGCTGGGGGCGGTTTCTCACTGGCCTGTAGAGGGACTGACCACACACACAACCAGAGGCACTGCCTCTGGGCTGTCCCAGCCTGAAGCAGACGGGTGGGCTGGGCTTTTAGAAAGGGAAGCAAAAGCATCAAGAGGTGCTCCTTTTTTTCTTTTGCAGGGAGGGGGGCTTGTCAAGTCTATCATTCTGAGTTATTTCTGTTTTATAATTACAGAAAACATCTGCCTGATTCCAAATCCAATCTACAAGACAAGGTACATTCAGAGACCCCGGACTACATCCTTGCTCCTTCCCTTTTTCTTCTTTCCCTTCCTCTCTCCTCTTCTTTAAGATGATAAATTTAATTAGTTTTGGTTTAAACCAAAACTAATTAAACCAAATTAGTTTTTGGTTTATTTTTCCTTAAAAAAAAAAAAAGAAAGAAAGATTTTATTTATTTATTTATTTTAGAGAGAGGGGAAGGGAGAGAAGAGGAAAAGAAAAACAGATCAGTTGCCTCTCGTAAGCACCTCAAAACCAGGCACCCAACCTACAACCCACGACTGTGCCCCAGCAGGACTCAAACTGGCGACCTCTCGCTTTGTGGGACAATGCCCAACCAACTGAGCCATGCCAGTCAGGGCTACTCTTCTGTTTTTAAAAATACAAACAAATATGTGTATGTATGTATAAACATCTATCCTTCTTAACTCTTCCTATACCTTCCTCTCCTTGGCCTTGTCCACTCTCCTGCCCCTCCCTCACTACCCTTCCAGGCCATCTAATGACCGAGTTCTTCAATTCTACCTCAAATTCTTTCCCTGTCCCCACCCCCTGTCCCAGCACGGCCTTAGCACAGACCTCCTTCTAACACATAGATCCTGATGGTCCCCTCCTTACAACCATCCTGGACCCCGTCTCACCCCTCTCTAACCCATCCTCCTACTGCTCAGGAACACCTATCTGATCATGCTCCTCTCCTTCCTCTACACCTTCAAGTACTGTGCAAAGTTCTTGGCAGTCTGGCCCACACCCCCCTTCAGCCTCCTCCCTTACCACTAACCCTCGGAGACTCTGCTCCAGCTGTGAGAACCTTGGTGGCCTCCCAAACACGCCAGGCTCTTTCACACTTCTGAGCCAGTCCCTATCCTCTGGCCTGGTGAGCCCCACCCATCCTCCTGAATGCAGCTCTGAAATCCACACCAATGCTGAGACCTCCTTTCTTCCGCCTCTCCCTTACTGCCTGAAGCAACCTCCTCACTGCTTCCCACCAGCTGTCAACTCTCAAGTGCAGGCACGGATCATGCTCTCGGCCTGCAGAACCAGCCCGTGCCTGGCACAATGTCTGATACACAGCAGGCAATGAATTAGCAAATATTAAGCATTTGGCAGCGACACTGAATATATGTAACTGGACATAGGGTAAGGTACCACCTTTATCAATTCAAATCACCCAGGTTCCAAATAGAGAATCTCAAAGATACGAGTGTGCGGCTGGACTAGGGCAAAGAAGGGGACAGGAGGCTCTACTCAGGACCGTCAGCATTACAGAATGCCCCCAAGACAAAGGACAGTCAGAGCGCCAGCCGGTTCCAAGTGCCCACATTCTCATCCTGAAGGTACGCTTTGGGAATGCACACCTACACCACAACTGAGCCTTTTCCCACCTTTTTAATCTCTCATTGAACCCACAAGAGTGTGCAGCATCGAAAGGACCCAACAATGCACTGCAGGACTGATCCTGGCAAGCTGGAGCCCACACCTACTCCCCCAAAGGCAAGGCATCCCCCTACCTGCTACAGCCTCATCATCAGGCAAAGAACAGCCAGCATCAGAACCACTCGGGGCCTGTTCCTGGACTTGGCCATTCCAACTAGACCCGATGCATAGATGTAACCCACAGTCACAATCAAGTACAATCCCTACTAAGTCTTACCATGCTACAGAGCTAGGACGCTGACCACTGCCAGTCAGCAAGCAAGGAGGCAGTGGAGCACAGCTCTGGACTAAGGTGTCTGCTCCCACACTGTGCCTGCTCCCCTCACCTTGTGTGCTGCATTCCTCCTTCCTGACCCCCAGGTACCCAGCACCCTGCTGCAGTCTCATCCTGGCTGGCATGGAGACAAGACCTCCCTGTGCACCCCAACACCATGTCACACTACAAGTCAGAAAATGGCACCAAAACCCACTGTGAAGAGTTACTCTGCTGCAGGGGATTTGCACTTTAGGAAGCCACTGCTAACTGGGACATCACCCAGTCTGTGAAAAACCAACCCCCTACCCCACCCATTCACAGAAGCAGCAAGTTCCCCTCCACTGTGTGTGTATGGCCATTCTTGTATGTATTTGCTTTCTACAACGAGAGACACGCGGAGGTGACTAGCAATTATAGATTCCTAATGCCCCAGAATTGTCTCTGGGGACAATTTTTCAGGGCCTTTCCCCTAGGAAATGAACTTAAGTAAAGCAGCTACTAAGAAGCCCCTGAAATGGGATCTAGTGTTGGCTCACAGCCAGGAAAATTGGCAATGTGGTTTGGTTTAACTAAAGTTTGAAACTGGAAGTATTTCTGGTCACTTTCCCCCACGGGCTGGAATGTTAGGAGTTGGAACTCCGACATAATTCACATCCTTGGTGACTGAGATTCCTCCCATTCTCCCCTACCATAAAAGGAGGGGCCAGGGATCAGGAATCCAAGGGGTGACACACAGGGTAGGGGCAAGCCGGGGACCCCGAGGCCACCGGCCTGCGCTCTCAAAAGGCCTGTTTCCTATTCTTGAAGAGGGTTTCCCGTCCGATCGGACACCCAGGTGTCCCGGTCCGCTCACCTCTCGCGCTGAACGGAGCTGCTGGCGCAGCGCGTCCTTGCAGCCATAGGGGCCGCCAGCGCCTGCGCCGCGGGGCTGAAAGTGCGCCTCCACGCGCGTGGCACCGCGGTAGGCGCCCTGGTAGAAGGCCGGCCAGCCAAGCTCCAGCAGTGGCGGCTCCAGATCCGACTGCTCCGGGAAGTAGGTGCCGGACGAGCAGTCATGCGATGAGCCGAAGGAATCCTCGGCCTCTGTTACCGCGCCCTCCTCGCGGGGCCGCTCGGCCGTCCGCAGAATGGTGCGCACCTCATCGGGGTTCAAGAAGCGGCCAAGGCGCTCGCGTCGCAGAAAGGCTGCGAAGGCGTCCGCGCCTCCTGCCACCAGCTCCTCGAGCGCCAGGCGCTGCGCTTCGCTGTACAGTTCAGCTGGGTTGGGCGGCCCGCCCGGCGATAAGCAGGCAGTGGGCAGCTCGTCCAGTCCCTCCGACAACAAAGCCATGGTGGTGCTCCGACCCGACCAGGCTGGGTAGAACATGCACCAGCAAGCTACTTTATAGGCCCTTTGAATCAAACCGGCTCGCGCCATTGGCCGCGCCGCCCCGCCCCGGCTCTTCCATTGGCTGTCTTCCTCTAACGGTAGAGCCAGGAGGCAGTGCACGCCGCTATGGCCCGCCCCTTGATGTGCATTGGCTGGCCCGCGGCCCGCCCGGCCCCTCGTTTTTGCACTGGCTGTGGATGCGGTTTAGCCCTAGCTGTCGTTCCCGGGCTGCTCGTGGAATTTAAATTTGAAGATTCTGTCCTGCTCCGACATAGTCGGGCTCCGCCCTGCGGGGCACTGATCTTTTCAGTCAGCTAAAAAGGGGACGGGCCTGATTGACCGTACCGCCCAGAGTGGCAGCGCAAGCTGTTGAGCCCGAACTGAAGCCATAGAGCCCTGCACCGCCATCCTAACGCGCCCCCTGCTGGCCGGCCCTCCTAGGCCCGGACAGGTCAGACCGAGACACTGGGATTAAATCATTCATTCCTTGAAAACTACCGATCCCTCATAACAGCCACTCCTTTGATTATACCCTCAGGTAGCGTTCTCTTCTCTCACTTTATCGTGGTTTTGCCTGGCAAAACCCCAACCCGCTCTCTACCTGCTTCGCCTCTGCACCTGGGCAGCCATACCGTGCTGGGAAAAAGAAAACACAACCTGGCTGACTGTGCCTTAAATTTTTGATCTCAAGTGCCCGCTAGCCTACATTGCCCTCATTCATTCTACCTTTATTTCTCTCTTATTCTTAGTTTGCTTCCTATTTCACTGAGAAAATATAAGCCATCAGAGAAGACTTCCACATGCTCTCTCCACATGTATCTACCCATCCTCATCTCCACCTACACACTGATTCTTCTGTTACTATTGATCAACGGTCCCTTCCAGTTGCACCCCAGCTGCCTCCCCCCTGGTACTAACCCGTGCCTCTCCAGCAGTTTTCTCTCCTGGATCATCCACTTCCTTTCTTCACTGGTTCATTCCTGTCAGCATTCAAACATGCTGAAATATTTTTCATCGTAACCCTCTCTTGACCCTACATTCCTTGCAGGGGTGTCCCACCCATGGCCCATGGGCTGCATGCAGCCCAGATGGCTATGAATGCAGCCCAACACAAAATCGTAAATTTACTTAAACATGAGATTGTTGTTGTTTTCATTAGCGTTTGTGTATTTAATGTGTGGCCCAAGACAACTCTTATTCCAGTGTGGCCCAGAGACACTAAAAGTTTGAACACCCCATGAGACCTTCCTCCTCATTTCTCTGTCCACTTTGATAGCAGAACCTCAAATGAGTTGTGAATACTTGCTGTCTCCAGTTTTCCTCCCATTCTCTCTTGAACCCCGTCCAGTCAAGCTCCTACTTCCTTTGCTCTACCAAAAACCTTGTCAAGGTCATCGTGAGCTCCACAGTGCTAGATCCCTTAGTCAATTTTCAGGCCCCATTTTCTGTGTGTAAATGAGAAAGCATCTGTACAACTGTAAAGTGCTCCTTACAAGTGAGAGGTTAGCATTCTTATTTAGAAACCAATAAACTTTTTAAGGGGATGAATGCCCACCACTGCAACGATACTTCTGTTTTCCCCACTCTCTCCCCAACCCTAGCCTTTTTGTGAAGTTTTTCAGGCCCAAGTGTGGGGCCTTGCATGTGTCCGGCTCTAGCATCCAGTGTCCAGAATGGTCCAAGAAAGCACTCTTTCCATCTTCTTCTGGGATCCGACAAATGTTAGCAAATGACAAAGTCAAGGACCACAGTCTGGGACTATGCAACCACACAGCTTGTCAATGCCTCTGTTGCCTGAGGGGAAAGTGAGACTACCCAGGGTCTCACCTGCTGTGTTGTTGTAATAATGTGAAGTAGTATATAGTATTTTACCTCCTCACTATAAGCTATATGAGGAAAAGGATTGGAGTGGGATGGAGGGGCGGGGGGGAGGTGGAAGAGGATAGGACAGGTCAGGGCATGCCCAGAACAAAACAGAACAGAACAGAGGGGCAGCCCTGTTACATATAAGTATGTCATCAGACAAACCTTTGAATGTATAAAATATATATATGGGCTATTATAGGTTCCTATGTTAATTTCAAAGGGAATGTAGACAGAGTGAAGGTCATTGCCCACCATTCATCTTTTCTTGAATTCACCAGGTTTCACCAGCTCCCAGTTTAGAAAGACATCTGCTCCATGTCTGAGACCTCGGAGCTCCCTCTGCATTAGAGGCCCCCTGGGAGAGTCCGCTGTGCTGGGGAGCAGGGACCCTCCACCTTCTAGCCCAGGCACCACCTCTTTGTGAATTCAACTCAGCACAGTTCAAGAGCGTCCACAGCAATGACCACAGCCATATCAACAGGTGTTATTAAAAGGAATTTAATAATCTTAATTAAAAACTCAACAGCGAATTCTGTCACAGGCCTTGGCAGCTGAAGCAACTCCAGGGTCATGCCCCTTTGGGACGTGGTTGGGCCGTGGTCTTGGACACAGGCCCACCACTGCTGCGTGGCAAGGAGCAACCTGAAAGTTATTTCGATACAATATCAAAGATCTGCAAGGATGTTTTTTTTTAAAAAAAGTTTTAAATATATTAGACTCTCTTGATTGCCATTTTTACACAAAGCTGCTGATACAGTATACAGAGTTTTAACTTTTTTTTCACATAAAATACATTTTTCTTAAGTGTTCTCTGTACATCAGTGGCTTCTGGTCTGGTGAATTATTGCGGAGGGCTGGGGGTCTGCAGACCTTTCCTGGGTGTGCAGAGCCAGGCCCCGCACTGTGGCACTTGCATGCCCATGGGAAGCAGGTCCTCTGGCCAACTGGCCAGCAAGAGACTCCTGTCAAGGAGAGGGCTAGAGCTTCTGGCAAAGGGATCATTTCTGTGGAGTGGAGTTCTTCACTGACCGCATGACCCTTTGCTTTTATGTGCCCTGGGGGAAGGGAGGCTGTCCCCAGGCTACAATAGCAGGAGATAAATATAGTCCTTCTGAGCATCTTGTAAGGGGCTCCTCCTGGAAAGTGCCCCAGTGTCCTGCTCTGGGAAAGCAGGTGGAAGAGAGAGCTCAAGATCGAAAGGTATCTGACACCAGTGACTCAAATGGTCTTACGTTACTACAAAGCCAGCAAACTGCGGTGGGATAGGGCAGGGGACATACCCTTGTTAGCTTTCTAAGGTCATTTAAATTGATCAAACAGTGCAGAGCAGTTTCACTGATGCTGCATAATTGATGGAGAACTAGATCCTGAAGTCTTCAGCAGACCTGGGTCTAGATTCACTCAGCTTCCTTGATCTACTGGCCAAAAACTCACTCTCTGGTGATAGCCACCAATTTTCAATTGTCTGGGGCATAGGGTAGGAGCAAGGGCCAGAGCTCGCAGTGAGCCATGTGGCACCTGCTCTAGAAGTAGCCTCCTTCCATCTGCCAGGAACTGCCACGAGTTTGGATCCTGGCAGGAGCTGGGCATCTGGTCAACCTTGCCAGCATTCTCCCAGCTCCTTGATTCATACCTGCCAGGAAGAGAGGCAGATTCATGAAGGAAGTCTTCAATGTTAAAGGAGAAGCTCTTTTTCCTCCTGTTATCCATTGGTGGGGAAGGAAGACCACATAATAAATAGCAAAAATGAGTGAGAGACAATGAGTTTAAAAACCTGAGATGCACTGGGCAGCAAATTCCAGACTCTCTATTCTTCTAGACACTGACTTCAAACTGCTACTACATAGTGCCTCAGAGATGCTGGCCTGAAGGCAGCTAGGAGCCCTGAGAGGTCCGTATAGACTCGGGATGGTGTCAGCCTGGAACCCAAGATCCAGCATCTGCATTTAGTGGCACATGTCCTCTATAGGCGGCCATGACAGCTGTTTCCTGGCTACAGGGATTCATACTCTAGGGAGTGTAAGAGCTGAAAAGCAAAGGGATGCTGGACCAGGATGCAGTCACTCAACCACAGACAACTTGAATGGGCTGCTGCTGACATCCATGGTCCTCAAGGGATGAAAACCATAAAGGGTAATCTCGTCACTCTGTCTTGTTCCTCCTCTATCCCCAGAACCTAACATGGTGCCTGGTGTGTCACAGCTACTTAACAAACTTCATGAGTGAATAAGTGGATGACCTTGGCCCCAGCTCGCCCTTCAACACCCAAGAGACCTACAGGGAAAGTACCCTAGGTACTAGAAGCCCCAACAGGGAATGGTTTGTCCCTGACTGAAAATATGAGCTTGTGCTCAAGAGACTTCAGTTCCCAGCCGTCTGGGTGGAGAGGAATGGCCCAGGAGGCAGGAAGCAAGGGGAGAAGGGCCAGAGGGCTTAGAGTGGGCAATAAATGCCTTCAGTCTCTAGGCCCTGAGCAAGCAGATCCAAAAAACCTGCCCAGCTCTCTCCTGAGGGGTATGTGGCTTCCCTGGGCACTGCCAGCTTGCAGCTTAAGTTGGCTCAAGAGGACTTGCAGTGTTAGTCTGATCTGAACACTGTTTTAAAGCCGAAGGTATGTGTGTTTTAGGTCATCCCTGCCCTGCTCCAGCCATGGGCTGGGATGATGGGGAGCCCACCCTAAACCCCAGGGACACAGGAGGCATCACACATATATCTGCAGTCTCCTGACCGGCCCCGCCACCCTGTACTGGAACTGCCCTGGAGTTGGGGTCTGGGTGGCTTGGTGCTGTGACCCTCCCTGTACCCAAGAGCCACCAGGGGCACAGGGACTCTCCTGAGGCCCATGCTCTCCTGCCCAGCTGCCCCACTCCTGGTGGAGCATCAGCTGGGCCCCCTGGGAGCCAGCTCCCTTCTAGGTTATGGGGAGAGGGTGCGGGGGCCACAGTGGGGACTGGGACTAGCAAACAGCAGACCCACTACTAAGGCTGTGGTACAAGGGGAACTTCTCTAGCCACAGCCCCTTGGCCCAGGTACCCCCTCCCCCCACCCCTGCCCAGGGAGAATTTTTCATAGGCTCAGAAAGAGGATTAAAGGGAACCCAGATTTGTCCCCCGAGTCACAGAATCTAGATCTAGGGGGCACCTTCAGAGCTCTAAGGAGGTAGTTTTAGGACAAATAAAAGGCGCACAGAGCAGGGAACAAACCTGCTCCTTAGTTACACCAACGGGTTTTGGCTGAGCCAGTGGACAGCACCCATCTCATGGGCGACGGTGTCAAAGGGGCTCATGAGAGAATGCAGTGGAGAGTGGTGGGCAGCCTGCCCCTCGGGTGAACTGAACGGGTGGTCACACAGCTGGCTGCGGGCGTGGGCGAGGCTGTGGGGAGCAGGCCTGGGTCCGGCCTCCCCGGCATCAGGGAGATTGGGACTATGAAATTGTAGGGCGGGGGTGAGGCCGATCCCAGTCCCACCACCACGCTCCAGAATGCGGTTTAGGGTGTTGGCCATGGGCACCTTGGATTTGCAGCCCTGGGTGTCCCCACTCTGGCGGGAGCAGGCAGGCAGCCCCTGGGCCAGGCAGGAACTCACCAGGGCTGAATGGCAACTTGTTTCACTGGGCATTCCAGAAAAGGCAAAGCTGAGCCTGGGGTCCTGAGCATTCACTTTGGGAGTGCGGTCAGGGTGGGGAGTGCCCAGCAGCCCCGCACTGCTCCCTCCGATGGCTCAGTCTGAGGAGGGCTCACCAAGAATTTACCAACACAAATTCACACCTCTCCTTGGAAAAGCCCTTACGACTGAAGCTCCTCAAGTTCATTTTTCCATCACAAGTCAGTAAAACCCAGCGATCATGGCATTATCCATGAAAGCGGTCAAATTTGGTTCCCTCCAGCATAGAGTTCAACAGCCTTCAATAATTCTTGTATTAAATGCACTTTTGGAAACACTTTGTTCCCCCCTCCACTTTTTGATGCTTCCATCCAAAAACAGAATGGGATTTGGATTATTCCAGGAACGGAATAGCTTGGCTTTCCACCTCAGCCCCCAGGTGGTTGCACGGCTAACTCCTGGCATGGGCGAGGCTGTGGGGAGCAGGCCTGTGCTCGTTCCATTTACCCATGTGGGCTCAAGGCTCCCTCTAAATACAGAGAGGCCTGCCTGCTCTTGTCAGATGTAAATGGTGGCCCAGACCCTGGTAGGACTCTGGGCAGGGCTATAGGTCTCAGCTTAGCAGGCCCTCTCCTCTGCTAAAGCCACATTGGCAGTGGTGACAAAAACTCTCAATCATAACTTCAATCCTCTTGGGAATAGCCCACAAATTCTCTGTCCCACCTGCTTCCCATGAGCCCCCTGGTCATTTGTACACATGTTGGTGAAGTGTGTGTATGTGTTATGTGACATGCGAGTACTGGTCCAGAGAAGACTTCACCCACAACAGAACCGGAACCCAGCCCTCCCTCCCAAAATCATACCGCAGGGTGAGTCGGGACGCCGTGAGGGGCCTTGTTTCTGACGGCAGACAACGCAGCAGGAAGCACTGGGGACGCTAAGGGCAGCTGGCTGAGAGGTGGGGTCGGCCTTCCTCTGGAAAGCAGAGCCCATCTCCCCGCCGGATGCTGCCCTCTGAAGCTTCCCCAACCAGGGCTGCCGGGCTGGCCTGGATTCCAGGGACCCCCTCCCCAACACCTCTCTCTCCTCTGTCATAGGGAGACTAAGAGATACGGCAACAGCCATGGACCTTCTCTTCCATCTCCTCTATGGGGGCCTTGAACTTCAAGAGCGGGGGATCTCCGCTGGTGACCGTGTAATACACCGAGGTGCCATTGCTGCTGTATGGTGAAGTTCTGCCTCCGATCAAGGGGGCCTTGCCCTCGCTGCTGCTCTCACCCGTCCTGGCCATGCTGCTGCCCAGGTGGGTGCTCAGGAAGGGGTGGCTGAGCAGCTTGGCTGCAGCCCGATGCCGCTTCAGCTCCAGAAGCGTCTGGGAGCTCTGTTCCTTGTAGCCACTCCAGGGCGGGGTGGCGTCGGCCATGCTGGGGTTGCCGTAGACCACGCTGTAGTCGGGCACCTCGTGCACTTTCCAGACGTCGCCGTTGGACAGTGCATATTGGTAGGCGCTGACCGGAGCCCGCAGGCCATTCTCGACAGGCATGTCCATTTCGCTTCGTGGGATCTTGCTAGGAAACTCCGAGAGCAGCACGGGCTTCTCCAGCCGGGGGTTCTGCAAGTGAAAGGATGACTTTACCAGCTGGCTGGAGGACCCAGACCCACCCCCCACCTGCACCTCTGCTGAGGGCATTTTTGTCTGGACCTGTCCTCCTTCCAAGCAACCTCACTATTACCCAGTAATTGGGGACCTCACCAATCGCTGCGTTTTAGGAGAGCAGACCAACCCCCATCCTTGCTCCAAAGGCTGGAACATGACCCCAGGCCTGGACAGCCCACACATTCACCACAGGAATTGGTTCAGAGGTGGGTTCTTGACTGAAACTGCTTTGATGAGACTCAACCCTGAGACTTTTGCTACAATGACTGGGAAAGAAGAGGTCTGTTCTTATAGGAACTGTGCATGGTGACAATGGTAGAAGTTGGGGGCTGGGGAGACACCATGTCAAAGGGCCTGCTTCACAGCGAGGCTGACATTAAGGAAGATGGAAGGAGAGATAGAGAGCGTCCTGGTGATGTGCGTTGAGCCCCTGGATCCAGCGGGGCCCGGACTGTCCAGCTACCTGAGCCAATAAATTCCTTTTTTCTGCAAGTCAACTTCGGTTGGTATCTAGTCACTTGCAGTCCTTCCTCTGTATTCCCAGTATATCTCCACTCCAAACACTCTTACCCGAAGGTCCTTTCTACCCAGAACCCCCTGGAAACTAGAGCTGCCTAGAAACTATAAATGAAAAGGTTGATACATTTGAGAATAACGAAAATGTAAAGCCTAGCAAAAAGTCACTGTAAACAAAGTCAAAAGATGCAGGACAAAACTGGTATAATATCTGCAACATATATGACAGAAAAAGGACTAATTTCCCAAATAAATAAAGAGCTCTTAAAAGTCCATTTTAAAAAGCCCTACTAACCCCCTGGCTGGTATGGCTCAGTGGATTGAGTGCCAACCTGCAAACTAAAGGGTTGCTGGTTCGATTCCTAGTCAAGGTGCATGCCTGTGTTGCGGACCAGGTCCCCAGTATGGGATGCATGAGAGGCAACCACACATTGATGTTTCTCTCCCTCTGCTTTTCCTTCCTTTCCCCTCTCTCTAAAAATAAATAAATAAAATCTTTTTTAATAAAAGCCCTACTACCCAAAAGAAAAAAATTGACAAAGGGCACTAATACACAGCTCACAGCAAAATATAGTATGTAAACATAGGAAAAATATTCAACCTCACTAATAATTAATGACATAAAAATTAAAACAAAATTTCTACCTATCGCATTGACAAGTGTTTTTTTTTTTATTGATTTTTTAGAGAGAGAGAAATATTAATTTGTTGTTCCACTTATTGGTTGATTCTTGTACATACCCTGACTGGGTATCCAACCTGCAATCTTGGTGCATCGGAACAGGTGCTCCAACCAACTGAACTACCCAGCCAGGGCCATTGGTGAGTGTTTTTAGCATTCGTTATTACTCAGTACTGGCAAGAGTGTGGGAAAATAGCTAGGCATGTAAACTGCTACAATCCCTTTGTTTTCAAAGAAGGAATACTTTGCACCAGCAAGCCCATTTCTAGGACTTGTTTTCACAGATACACGCCCCAGGAGAGCAAAGCCTGAAAGTCACCACTAGCCAGGTGGAAAATTAGGACACGTCCTCATACTGGAATATTCTGCAGGAAGACAGTCTGCATGAGCTGACTTCGGGATTCCGAGGATCTCCAGGAAATATGTAAATCACGAAGAAAAATAAGTAAAGCACAGCTGGAGGCATCCGAAGTGTGATTTGACTTCTGTTTCTACAACTCTCTTTTCCCCAACCCCCGCACTTGGGGACTAGATGGAACGAAGTCCCCGGGTTGCCCTCTGCATCCCAGCCGGGGGCTTTGATGGGGGTTCCCTTCCATCGGCACCATCACACCTGCTGGTGAGGCAAAAGCCACATGTGACCTGTCTGTTCACTGGGGACACATGGTCCCATCAAGATGTGTGGGCACACTGGGCAACTGATCGCTTCGCATCCCACCAAAGCAATACTCTCCAGAAATGCTTTCAACTGATCATTGTGTGCGGGTGGAACCGAAATGCCAGGCCCCTGCTGGTAGGGCCAGCCTCTCCCTTCCTGTCCCCAGCAGCTCTGCTCTGGCCCCAAACTTCTGCCCCGTGCCGTAGACACAGCCAGGCATGGACCTCAGTGCATCACAGTCACCCCACATCTCTGACTGTGACCTTATCTGAAAGTAGGACCTTTGCGGATGTGGTTAGATTAAGATGGGGTCATGCTGCATCAGGATGGGCCCCAATCCAATGACCGGTGTGCCTCTCATAAGGGAAAACAGAAACACAGACACACGCCCAAGGAAGAAGGCCGTGCGAAGCCTGGGCAGGGCTTGGAGTCCTGCTGGCAAAAGCCAAGGAGTGTCTGAGCCACCAGAAGCTGGGTGAAATGCATGGGGCGGAGTCCCCTCCGAGTCCCCGGGAGGGGCCAACCCTGCTGACACCTTGCTCAGGCCTAGGCCACCAGTAGAGAGAGCATCCTCTAGGAAAGCCCAGGACCATTGGCTGCTGCTGGGGCAGGCTCCTTAGAGGTCCTGCCAGCACCCTCCTCAGTTTTTAAAAAGGCTTCTTCAAATCAAATGTGTCCTAGCAAACACAATTCTCAACATTTTGCTCTGTCCCCCACATCACACCCCGGGAGTTTCAGTGTCCTTAGCTCCCGGGGTGGCTGCCCTACTGAACCTCTTTTCTGGGAAGCCCAGAATTAGATCTGATGCATCACAAGCAAGCACATGGTGGTCACCCACTGCCTGCTTATTATGAGACCCTACTGGGTACCGTAGCTCCCAGCTCCGAGGCAAACACGCTCAACGCTCCCCTCATCAACCACAGTAGCCACCACCATCAAACTGGGTCCCGCTGGTTCAAATGCTCTGCCCAGCTAACCTCCCTCTGAAGGCTCTCAGATGGAGAGGCCAGACCAGATCAGGGCCCTGGCCCCCTCCCAAGGCAGTGGTTGACACTGGGCATGAGGACACTCACTGGGTCCTTATTCTCTTGGTCTGTCCTGGTCTCCCTGATGTCCCCATTGTAGGTTGAGGTCCGCTGGTCCTCCGCCGCGCTCCGCTGCTGCCACAGGATGGCCTCGCCCTCATACTCCTTCCTGTACAGGTTGGTCCTGTCCGAGAGGCTGGCTCGACGCACCACCTTCCTGAAGGGAGAGAGGGGGTGCTGGAGGCTGCATCCGGGCACCACAGGAAGCAGCATGCGTGGGGACCCCCGTCTGCCTGGCCCCTGACTCACCCACGGCTGCCTGCGCTGGATGTCCTCCGGCTCAAGGACGACTTGTGCCTCAGCTGTGACTTCATGATGACATCATGCTTGTGTTTCAGCTCCAGCAGCAGGACCTTGAACTCCTCTTCTTCGCACAGGTCTGAAAGGACAGGGGAGTCTGTTGTGGGAGGCAGCACAGGGGCCTGTGGCCCCCTCCCGAGAGCCCTCCACACCAGAGGGGCTGCCCTCCCAACTGACTGAAAACTCCCAGCATCCTTTAGGGCATGCAAGGACAGATGAAAACAATGCCACCCTTATTTCCTGGGCTACAACCGAATCCTTAGAGCAGAAAAAGAACAGGAAACCCAGGTTCCGTGCAGTCACAACTCCTAAGGTTCCCAGCTATGACTGAAGGAGTCATGCACCTTCGATAGTTTCCGGTAGGGCTATCAACTCGCCACTGACTAAGAAGTGTCAACAGAAACAAGCAGATACCATGATGCCCCAGCAAAGATGCTGAAATCATACATCCCCGCCCACTCAACCCAGCTAATTCTTTCTTTCATCTATCTGGCTCTTTAGTGACCTAGTCATCCTTCCGTAGGTTTGTCCTTTGCCCCTCCTCTTATCCATCCAGCCACCCATATTTCCGACTCTATCCATACATTCATCCACTTGTCCATACATTACCCATCCATCCCTCTTGTCCATCATCTACCTGCTCACTTATCCATTAATCTGTAGTCCATTAATTTATTCATTCATCCATCTACACACCAATCCAGCATCTATCCCACCATCTATTCATCCATTTATCCCTCTACCCGTCAAAAAATTGACGAGCTCCTCTCGTGTACCAGGTGTTGTGCTGGACTTACCTATTGGCATTTCATCCATGGATGTCCTGGCACTGAGACTGGCCCCATGGGACACCAATAGCTCTGCCATTTGCATCTGAAACACAGGAAGAAGCCCATGTTCCCACTGCCCAGGGCTCACAAGGCCTACGAGGTGGAGAGAGCACCCAAGGCCTCTTAGCATGTGACCCAATAGTGGGGCAAAGTTGATTCCCAGGGAAGGCTTCAAACCCTGGGGCCAGGAATCCTGGGACGCAATGGGCAGCCCCCTCCTCCAATGTCCCTGGACCACGGGACGGAGGAAAAAGGAGTCAGTTGTAACTCTAGAGCTGTCAGGTGTCTATGGAAAGGCTGCCACAGCTGCCATCAGCGTTTTGGATCCAGGAAACAGAGGGAGAAACTACTCAAAGCAGAAACGCTGGGAGTGTTCTCATTTGGCGAACTTGGTTATTGTCATATTAAAATACAACCTGTCAAACGTTTTTGCAAAGTCCCCAGGTCTTTCCGTATCCCACATACTGGCTGTAGTCAACGCCGTGAGGGGGTCTTGTGTGCTTCTGAACCAACTGCCAGACCAAAGGACAGCAGGTGGGTCCTGTGCTGGCCTTTCCCACAGCCCTGTGGGTGCAAACTACCTGTCCCCAGAAGGCGGCCGCGTGCAGGGGCTCCCAGCCATCCCAGTCCTTCACGTCCACGCGCACTCCGTGGTCCAGCAGGAGCTCGGCTGCTCGGAGGTATCCATTGGCTCCAGCTATGTGCAGCTGATGGAGAGGAAAAAAGTGAGCACCCCCTGGGGGGACTGGGCCCACATCTGGAGGTGGGATAGCCCCCTCCCTAACCCAAGTCTCAGATCATTCTGGGGCCAGTGGAATGGAACAGAATGAGGTGGAAACACCAGCCACACTGCAGAGAATGACTGCAGCCGTAGTACGGACCTGGGAGGTAAGGCAAAGAGGTGAGCCCTTCTCCCCTGTGGCTGGTCTTAGAGCCCCTGCGATTAAGGCAGCGGCATTTACGGAGCCCCTACTGTATACCCTGAGCCTGTGGAAGAGGCCTCAGGGGTCCAGTAGGGTGGTTTTAAAATATGTCTACAAATTTGTTGACACATCTCCCCTTAAAAGATGGAGTTTAATTGCCCCTTGAATGTGGACCAGATTGAGTAACTCATTTCTAATGAATAGAATATTGTTAAGGGGCAGCGTGTGATTTCTGAGGCTAGATCATAAAAGGCATTGCCGTTTCTACCTTATACTCTCTTGGATCAATCACTCTAGAGAAGGCAGACATCTTGTGAGGACACTCAAGTGGCCTTAAAGAGAGGAAGGTCCCAAGGAGGCGAGAAACTGAGGCCCCCTGCAAAGAGCCGGCACTAATTTGCCAGCCACCCTAGAGGCGGATCTTCCGACCCCAGTCAAGCTTCAAATGACAGCAGCCCTGGCTGACATCTTCACTGCAACCTCACAAACGACCCCAAGCCACCACCTCCCAGCCAAACTGTTCCCGATTCCCTGACCCACAGAAACTATGTGAGAAGATAAATATTTCATCCTATATCTATGATGATAGTTTTGGGATAGTTTGTCATGCACAACAGTAACCAATACATCCAATAAGGGAGTGCCTTGTGCTGAGGCCCCAGCTCCTCTGCCTGATACCATTCAAGGCCTCCGATGGCAGACAGCACCTTGCAGACCTTAGTTGCCCATGGGCTCAATCTCCCAGGAAAAGCATAAAGCACTTAGGACGTGATGAACACTCAGGAAGTGACTAGCATTCTTAGCAAGCCCTTAGTGCTCACAAAGTGCAGCAGGCGAATGGATGAGGGACCGAGAGGGAAACGAGGCAAAGAGAACCAACTGCCCAGCCAAGGTGGGAGACGGAGGTAAGAGTCCAAGGAAGTCAGCAGAAGACTGGCGGGGAGGAGACAGGGCCCCCCCTGTGGAGGTGGGGTCCCCACCACAGGCTGGCCCACTTCAGCTCTAGCTGGCCTTCATTCTGGCCCATGTCCTCACCAGTGTGGCACCCTGGGCATCGATCCAGTCAAGGTCCTGGCCTGCTGCGATCATACAGTGGATGTCCGAAATCATCTGCTGCTCGGGAGCCACCCGCATCTCATTGATTTTCTCTTGAGTGATGCCTGCAGTGGGGGGAGGGATGTGGTCAGCACCCCAGGCCAGGTCCCAGGTTGGGGGGAGGAGACACAGAGAGGGGAGGGCAAGGCTCCTGCTCCCGAGGGCCTGCCAGTCAAGGGGGTGGACAGACACGCCCACAGCTCGTTGTGCTCCAGGCCCCAGGAGCACCAACACCATGCGCTGGCCCACAGAACAAAGGCCGCTCTTGCCCGGCACCTGGTAGGCACTGTAATGATACCGCTTACTGTGGCGTATGCTGTTCTTCTGCCTGGAAACCCCTACCATCCACACACCACCCGACACCACTGAAATGGCTGGCTCCGCCTTATCCTCTAGGTCCGGCCTGGCCCGCCTGCCTCCCCAGCTGCCCTCTCCTGACCGCCCTACTGGACCAGGGTCTCTCTGTCGGTATCCTTTATCTGGTGCGCAATTGTTTTTAAAGCACCTGGCACAAGGCACAGTGAATGTTTGTTACGGAAAATGACTGAGTTAATGAATATACAGGGGTGGGCAAAAGTAGGCTTTCGGTGGCTCGCATGGAGTATAACAGCATCATTAGTAAATAATAACGCAAGAATAAACTCTGTGTTTTGCATACTCACCACTGTAAACCTCCTTTTGCCAACCCCTGCATTACTTTCAAATGGAGAGCTGAATGGGTTGAGGTGGAGGGGCCCAGAAAGACCCTTTAAGGCCACAGCAGAATTAGCCGGGCCCTGACCTTCTCTCCAACAGAAACTAGGTATCAGCACATCACATCATCTTATCGTTTCATGAAGTCGTAGTTTGTATATGACACATTTAAAACTGTTCTGGTAGCTTTGTTTTGATATGGCTGGTTTCCTTTATAATCCTATGAGTCTGATAACCATGTTTAAACATATTATTCTGAGAAGGGGTCCATAGATTCCCAAGATTGGCATAAAAACTAAGAGCCACTACAGAATATGAATAGTTAAAGCCTGGACATTGGGGAATGGACACAGCAACTCGCAGGTTATTGCTGGGATCTGGGGAGAACCACACAGCAGGACCCTGGACGGGGGTCTGGGTTTGAGATTTCTTCCTGAGGAGGAGCTTCAGAGTCTGTCTGCTGGGTGATGGGGGCAGGGAGCAGGTCTCTCTGATGGCTACACTTGTTTCCTCTCTGAAGGTCATTTGTGACTGAGAACAGCCCACATCTTGTTTATCCCGGCCCCTGGCAGCCAGCGTGGTGCCTGGCAGGCAGCCGCGAATGCTTGACTTTTTACAATTTTCCCAAATGGGAACATATCTGTATTGTGAATGTTTATTGAATTGTCACAGCTGATGAAGAGAGACAAGGCCAGCTGAGGCGGCCCGCAAGTGGATGTGACACAGAGGAGAACAATACCTCCCCCCTGCACAGCACATGTCGTCATCTTGTTAATCACACACTAATTATAAGGGGGGGGGCCCATCCCATTTCCTGAGCACTGAGCAGGAGGCAGGCAGGTGCATAAGAGATGCTCAGTGCAGCGCTGCCCCAAGCCCACTGTATGGCAGGTGCCATCCTCTTACCCTGGTATGCCATGCATGTCTCGATGACATCCAGGGTAGGCTCATCCTCACAGAGATCGTACGGCATGTTCCCGTCGGAGTTGACAGCGAGCAAGTCGGCCCCACTGCAGAGAAAGGGCAGGGTGAGGGCCAGGCAGGAGTGACCAGTGTCAGTCTGGCTATGTCTGCCCTCCAGTCTCTCATCCACAACCCTACTATGTACCCAGCACCCACAATGCCACCAAAGTGTACCCCAGCAAGGACAGTGACTTCAAGGTTCTTGGACTCTCAAGAAACTCAAATAGCAGCCCCCCAAAAAAACCTTGAAAAAGAAGACCAGTTATGGAAAATGGACACTTCCTGATTTCAAAACTTACTACAAAGCTACAGTGATCAGAACAGTATGGCACTGACATAAAGACCTATAGGAATAGAACATGGAGCCCAGAAAGAATAGAGAACCCCTCACATACATGATGTAAGAATTTTGACAAGAAAAGGAAAGTCTTTTCAATAAATGGTGCTGGCAAAATTGGAAATGATGCAAAAGAATGAAGTTGGACCCTTACCTAACACCATATTAAAAAAACTCACTCAAAAAGGATCAAGATCTTAATGTAAGAACTGAAACTATAAAACTCTTAGAAATATAGGGTAAAAGCTCCACAACATTGGTTTTGGCAATGACTTTTTGGATATAACACAGGCAAAAAAAGAAAAAATAGATAAAAATAGACTCCATGAAAATTTAAAAATTGTATGCAACGAAAGACACTATTCACAGAGTAAAAGGACAACCTACAGAATGGGAAGAAACATTTGCAAATTATATATGTGGTAAAGGATTAATATCCAGAATACATAGAGAACTAAAATTCAGCAACGACAACAACAAAGAAAAACAAACAACCCCATTCAAAAATCAGCAAAGGACTCTATATTTTTCCAAACATATACAAATGGCAATAAGCACATGAAATGATGCTCAACATCACTGATCATTAGGGAAATGCAAATCAAAACTAAGTAAGATACCACCTCACATCCTTTATGATGGCTGCAATCAAAAAAACAGAGAGCAAGTGGTTGTGAGGATGTGAGGAAATTGGAACTCTTGTGTACTCTTGGTGAGGATGTAAAATGGTACAGCGACTGAAAAAAAGTAAGGCAACTCCTCAAAAAAAAAACCCTCTAAAAATAGAAATACCTATGATCGAGCAATTCCACTTCTGGGTACATACTCAAAAGAATGGAAAGCAGGGTCTTGAGGCATGTTCACAGTAGCGTTACTCACAACAGCTAAAAACGCAGAAGCCACCAAGCATCCACTGGCAGACGAAAGGATAAGAAAAATGTGATCTATCCATATGCAACGAAATATCATTCAGCCTTCAAAAGGAAAGAAACCCTGACCTATGTTACTACACAATGAACCTTGAGGACATTATGCTAAGTGAAATAAAACCAGTCACAGGAAGACAAATACTATGTAATTCCACTTAGATGAGGTACCTGAAGTAGTCGGAATCACAGAGAGAGAAAGTGGAATGAATGGTGGTTACCGGGGGAGGGGGAGGGGGAGGGGGCAATGGAGAGTTATTGTTAACGGGAACAGAGTTTCAGTTTGGGCGGATGAGTTCTAGAAACAGATGGCGGTGATGTTTGCACGAGGATGGAAATGTACTTACAGCCACTGAACTGCGCACTTAAAAATGGTTAAGGTAATGCATTTTATGTTAGGTGTATTTTACTGCAAGAAAAGTCAGGGGGAAAGAGGGTGAAGGGAGAGAGAGAGACTGAGTGAAAAAGACAGAGCGGGACCAAGAGTGAAGGAGAGACGGAGATGGAGAGAAAAAGAGTAAGGACGCAGAGATGGGGAGGGAAAAAGGGGACTGAGGAGAGGTGAGGAGAGAGGTAAAGGCAAAGAGAGAAAGAGGCAGCGATGAAGACCGGATGCAGGGTGAAGGAGAAAGTGACAGGCACCGAGAGACGGAGAAAGGGACAGAAAGAGAGGGGGGAACAGGAAGAAGAAAAGAGATGAAAACAAAAAAGAACTTGGAAAAAACCAAAGGCAGAGGGGAGGCTGTTCTTGGGGAAGAGAGGGCACGTACTACTGAACGAGGATTTTCACCAAGTTGATGTGGCCGCAGGTGGCTGCGGCGTGCAGGGGCGTCCACAGCTCGTTGTCCTTGGCATTCACGTTCGCACCGTGGGAAAGGAGCAGCTTGACGATTTCCTCAAAGTTGTCGATGCAGCACTGTGAGGGGGACACAGGCAGGGTCAGCTCCAGGCAAGGCCTGGGGCCCAGGTGGGGACACGACAAGTTCCCCTGGAGAGGCCACGAGAAGGACGGTAGAGCCTGAGATTGAATCCAGCTCCAATATTTATATGCTGTGTGATCTTGGGCAAGTCTCTTAACCTATCTGAGCCTTCTTCCTTGTAAGTTAATAATGTACAGGATAAAAATATTGTTTTTGTAAAGTCAGCTATAAAATGCTTTGAAAGTGTTGGTGGAATGAGACAAATCTTTGAATGAGGCTTTAAAACTTTTTAATTCCAAGAAGGCTTTCTTCAAATGAAATTGTGTGGAGAACAATAACTTAGGATAACCAACAGACTCAAGCAGGGCTGCTCAGCTGGAGCAGGGAGCAGAGGGAAGCTGGGGAATTATGGGGTTCCCCTTCCCAGTAGTGTAACCCTAGATCGGTCATAGTTTGTAACTTCTGACTTAGAAATTTCTGACTCAGGAGTTCAGTTGTTGGGGAAACCCCTAGTAACCAACCCTCCCCCTCGAGAACCCAGCTATGCATGAAGGCTGGGGCTGGGGGTGGGGGCTGGAGTCCTGAGACAGTCCTTCCAAGCAGGCAGCCACATTTGTGCACCTGCCTGCCCGCACGTGGGTCAGCTGCAGACAGAGGGAAGGCCAGGAACCTGCAGCCCCCACATAGACTCAGGGCTCCAACAGCCACCAGATCCCCCAACTCCAGGGACGGAGAATGAAAGAATCCAAGGGGACGGAGTGGTCTCAAGCCAGGGGGTGGGCAGGGAGAGGCGAGGACAGAGGAGAAAGACAGGGGCCGGAGGATGGTCGGGGGACTGTGCCCAGCACTGCCCATCCAGGCAAGGGCTTGACCGTCAATGCAGTGGGAGACGGTGCAGTTATATTGGGAGGCACAGTACAGTCAGACTTGCGCTTTTAAATCTTTCCTCTGGCTGCATGCGGAGAACAGATTGCAAGTGCAGCTTCTTTGGAAAAAGAGAGACGGTTAGGAGCAACGTTGATATCACCCAGTTAAGAGATGATGGTGGCCTGGCTTACAGAAATAACAGCAGGCACCAGGCACGGGGAGGAGTGACTGGATGCCCCAGAATGAGAGGGGCACTTGTGGGAGTCCATGGCCCCAGGCAGGTGCGGGGATGGGGAAGGGGACGGTGCAGCACCACAGTCCCCAGCTCCACCCCCACTGCAGCCGGGGCTCAGCAGCAGAACACCTAGGGAAAGGAAGAGTCGTTTGCACAGGTGGTGCCAGAGACCCAGGTTCTCTTTTCCGCTAGCCTGTCTGGGATTGGCTGGGTCTGCGGGCATCTCTCCCGACAGTGGGGTACAGGTGACCCAAGGAGGTGGGGCACTGCCTCAGATGGTGGGGAGAAGCATGCAGTGGCAAGGGATGGCCCACAGAGGGCGCCAGAGGCGCCTGAGTGAAGCAGAGGGAAAGGCCAGATCACTGGGAGATGAGTCAGGGGAGCCCTGGGCCCTAGAGCGTGGGGGTTAGGAGGGCCAGAGTTCCCACCTTAGGGGCTGCAGAAAACATGAGAATGGGGGAGGGACCCTCAGGTTAAAGGGGAGAGGATCGTGCACCCAGAATTGCAGTCTTGTGATAGGCTGCTCCTGAGAGACCAGGTCTGAGCAAGGGCTGGGTTGGGGGCTGGGCACAGGGGTGTGGTGGGTGGGGTGCATGGTGGAGAGGGCAGGCCACCCTTCCTGCAGTCCTCAAGGTGGGAAATGGCACCTGGGAGTTGGATGGCTCCACTGGGTGTGGATCCCTTCTCACTGATGCCCCATCCCCCTGCCCTGGCTGAGCCCTGATCACCTCTCCCCACCTCCCTGCTGCTCCCCTTCAGGAGAGTTTCCTCCTTAATCAGACAGGTTGCTCTCAGTTGCCAAGGGAAGGCTCCCTGTTGCCAAGCGAAGCAAACGCACCCCCCTTCGCAAGCACAGGAAGCTCTTCTTAATGCGCTCCTTAGGTGCACTGGAGCAATGGTGACAATGACAACGACAACGGAAACGACAGCCCCGGCAACAGCGGTGCTGTTGCTAACACGCCGCCTCAGCAATGAGAAGAGCTGGTGCTTTTTGTGTGGTTACTAGGACCATGCACCTTGCTGACCCTTGCCCATGCCTTGCCTCGTTTCGTTATCAGAATATTTTGAGGGCTCGAGAGCCACTCTGGCAGCTGGCCACCACACTGGACATTGTGGATACACAGAACATGCCATCACAGATCTACACAGTGCTGTGCCTGAGCCTCAGTGTCCTGAGCTGTGAAATGGGGTCATGTTTCAGAGGGCTGTGGTGAGAAGCAGCCCACACTTCACATAAGTGAAGTGCCCTTACGGAGAAATGGACATGTAACAAATTTTAATATTATCTAATATTTATCCAGTATCAAGTGATGCTCACGGGGTTTTTATGTGAATTCACTTAACCATCATAACAACCCAGTGAGATAGGAAGTTACTATTCCTCTGTTACAGATGAGGAAAGAGAGGCACAGAGAGCTTAAGCAACTTGCCCAGGGTCACACAGCTGGAATTTGTGCACTCCTGAAGGGAGAGGAGGAGAAGCCAAGAGGACAGACACACAGGGAGCCAGAGGGCTATGGGCTGAGGGTGGGGACCAGCCCCTGGGGCTTATGGGCAGGGCATTGGCCAGTCGCTCTTCACCCCTTCCTGCCCTCGGGGAGGGAGATGGAGTGGCTCTCACCACCCAGGCTCCTGGCAGCCTGACCTCCCACCTGCTCAGACACCTGGGCCAGGGCACAGAAGGGCTTCCGTGTGTTCACTCATCAGGTCAGCATGCACATATCAAGCTTGGAGAAGGACGCTGAGATTCACCAAAGAGCAGGAGACATGGGCTCTGCCCTGTGTGGCTCAGAGGCTGGGTGGGAGGGCCAGCACCAAGTGACCGCACTAATGGCTAAAATGACAGATAGAAGGGGAGCCCAGGAGCAAAGGACATGTGTGTAACAGCACAGCTCCCGGGCTCTTGCTGTCCACTGTGGCTAATCAGCCCACGTGGGAAAATGTGGAAGAGATCAGCAGAGTGTGGGCCAGCAACCAAAGAGCCATTTGGCTGGAGCTCGGGGAGCCAGGAAGCATGAAGGCTCGTCAGGGCAGACCTCATGGGGCCACGTGAGAGGCACCAGAGTGCTTTGAGTAACACCAGAAGATTTTTGGCTTCAGCATCTCTGGTTGCTGCATGGAGAAGGGATCACGGCAGGGCCAACCAAGTGCTGGGGACCAGTTAAGAGGCTGATGCAGGATCCAGGAGAGAGATGACAGCCAACCAGGGGGGCTGAACCCATCCCACTGCCTTGGAAAGGATGTTTGCTGTGCTAGCACATGGCTCACGGCTAGAGCTCATGACTGTGTGACCTTAAACAGGTCACATAACCCCTCTGTCAATCACCTTTGTCAGCAAGATAGATGGATGCCATGGTGGCTGTGAGCAAATGTGCTTCGTAAACTGTCAAGCTCCAAACAAACTTGCTTTGTTTGCCAACCCCCTTGCTGGGCAGTGAGGAGGCAGTGGACAAAGGCTCCCTGTCCTCAAAGGCTGTGTTTACGCCATGTGAGTGTGCATGGGTGCTCCGTGGGTGTGTTTGTAACAGACACACACGTCTCCGAAGCAGATGAGGGCCTTTCAGATGGGGCAGTTGCAGCTCCCCTTCCCTCCATCCTCCCTGAGGGTTCTGGACAGGAAAAAGCAGGAAGGTGGGGGAGCTGCCCAGGTGGGGAACAGGGGGGCAGGGACTCCTGCCAGACCAGCCTTACCTGGTGTAGGGCTGTGAGTCCATCCTCGTTGCACAAGTCAGGGCTGACCTTGTTCTTCAGAAAGTAGCGTACTGCAAGAGAGAGGCGAGGAGTGAGCATCCCGTCACACATCAGGTATGCAGGTGGGCAGGGCGGGTGCAGGTAGGCAGGGTGGGTCCAAGTAAGACCCACTCTCCCCAGGTCCTGACTCAAAGGATGTTGTTTGTTTATACCACTTGGGGCCATTATAAATGGACATTAGTCCCATCACCAACTGCTAAAGCCCTTCCATGGCTCCCCATCGCTCTAGGAACAAAGCCAAACACCCTTACTGTGGGTTTATCCCTGCCTGCAGGCCCCATCCTGCATAATTCCAGTGGGCACCACTCACACCGTGGTCTGTAAGACTGGCACCCTGGGGGGCAGGGCCGTGCCCAGCCTGCTCAGCTCTGCACAGTGCTCCTACCTACCCACCTCTCCAGTCTCATTTCTTGAACTCCAAACTTACCTTCCACAGTGGTCTTTAGTCAGCTACAGAGTTACCCTACCTCCCCTGGCCTCCGAGCTTTTGCATAGTCTGTTCCCACTGCCCGGAAAACTCAGTCATCAACTCACTCATCACCCATCCACCATCCATCCATCCATCCACCCTCATCCACGCATCCATTTTTAGCACATGCATGCACACACATGTACACACCCACACACAGCTGCCTGGCCCCGCATCCTTCAGGTCTCAGCTCAAAGTCCCTAGATGAGGGCGTTCCCCCTGTTGGACATGCCCACTGGTCCAGTGCATCTTGGGATAGCCTTATCACAACTACAATCACAGAACTAATTGGGTAATTACGGGCTTTGGTTCTGTCTGGCACGGGACGCTAAGCCCCAAGAGGGCGGGACCATGATAGCCCTTACTGCTATTTCCCTACGGCCTGGTGCACAGTAAGTCCTCAACAACCTTTCCAGGACCCTGACCTCATCAGCAGCCCCCTAGCTCAGCCCAAGGGCACAGTCTCTCCCTCTCTAGGTCAAGCAAGCCACCCTCTGGCAGCTCACGTTTGTGATAAGCAGCATGGCCCATGGGTCCCTCCTGCGGAGCCGTGGGTGCCCTGGTAGTTGGTCCCAGCCTAAGCACTGTGAAAGGAGATTATGGCAAAGCCATGGATCACCAAGACCCAGCCTGTCTGTGGGCCAGGGAGGGTGCCCTGGGACTGGCGATGGCCTTTGGAGAGTAGAGGTGGCCATTATGTCCCTGTCCAGGAAGGTTCTATTCACATGAACAAGGGTTCAAATCCCATGGGGGCGGGCCTGTCCAGGCTTCCTGTCTGCCCAGGATATCCTCTTTGAGGCAGAAATTAAGCTTCAGCTGCCAAAAGTGACTTGTGTGCACAGTAATTATTGGGGTTTCCTCCATGCTGTGTGGGAGACCAAGATATGTAATTACTCCAACTCCGGGCAGTTATTTTCAGCCAAGAGGTGGGACAACTCACTCCATCTCTAAGGAGCCCTCACTACTCATGAGCCACAGTTCCCTCAGTGGTTCTACTTCTGCTCTAGCTCAGAGCCCGCCTCTGGACACAGCTCCCTGGAGCAAAGACCCCGCCACCCAGGGCACAACCAGGCTCTCCTGCCTCTGGGGTTCAGCAAGGAAAATGATCCTTCTGTCAAAAGTGTCTTCTCACTGGGCCGTTCCTATGCACCCAGGTCCAGACAGAACCATTCTCTGCCATGGATTCTCATCTGTAATTATTCCCCTGACGGAGAAGAGGAGACAGGGGGTCAGGAGAGTGCAGCTCACTGTCAGACGCGACCAAGGGGAGGAAATCGGACCCTCGGAATTCAAAGCCCAGGCTGATGAGCACAGAGCGGCTCCGCTCTGTCCCTGAACGGGACAGGAACGGGAACCAGCATGGCTGGGGCCCTGCTGAGTGGCCAGACCTGTGCTGAGAGCTGGCGTGGGGATGGGGGTGACTGGAGAATGGAAAGCAATGCCCCCTTCTTCTTAAGCATCAGAGGCCCTCAGGTCCCAGGCCAAGCCTCCACATGCAGATAGAAGGGCTCACTCAGGGAACCAGGAACGGGACAGAAGAAATATTGTCTGGGGTGGGGGTGGGGCACAGTCATATCTTTCAGGGCCATATTAAGTATAAATATGTTCCCTCTCACTCTCTGCTTAAAACCCTCTTGTGGCTCCACATTGCTCTTAGATGAAGTTCAGAATCCTTCTGTGGCCTTCACAGGGGTCATCAATCTATGGCCCATGGGCCAGATCTGGCAGGCAGCCTGTTTCTGTAAATTAAGTGTTACTGGTACGCATTTATGTGCGGCCCATGACCGCTGTCACCCCACGGCAGTGGAGCTGAGTAGCTACAGCAGAGACCTATGACCCACACAGCCTGACATGTTTACTCCCTGGCCCTGTACCAACAAGGTCTGCAGACCCTGGTCCTCTGGGTCCTGCACGGCATAGTCCTGCCTACAGGGCGACCACGTTGCCTAACTCAGGAAGCTGTGCAGTCGCCGTGTGAATGGCTGGTGCTGGCATTGTGCAGTGCACAGCCCGCTCAGTGGCGCCCAGCCGCCCTGTCTCCCCGCCTCTCCAGAATCATCTCTTGCTCTCTGAGCACCTTGCACAGTGGAGAAAGCTGGCTTGGCAGGGCCTAAGAGGTCTACTGAGCCTCCGGGGGCACAAAGAGGGGGCAGGCTCTCCGCTCCAGCCAGGCTCAGCTACCACTGCTTCTCACTGTCCACACTCAGGTCTGCTCCCTGACCCCAAGCTTGGCCATCCATTTGCCAGAGTGACCCATCTGTCCTCACACATTTGTTTAGCTGTGGCTTTAGGCAAGTTATTCTTCCTCTCTGCGCCTCAGTGTCCTCTGTGAGATGGGGTCACAACTGCACCTCCTTTGTGGGGCTGTTACGATGATTAAATAAGACAACACCAGAAAGCCACTCCTATCATTTCTTTTAGAAATAAACACAAAGTACAACCACTGAGCTCCCGCCTGATCCCGCCTTGTGCTGGGAGCTGGGAACATAACCACTGACGTGTTGCATTTCTCAAAGCTCTCCACGCGATCATGAAAGACAGAAGCCGTCTCTCTCCAGGGGGCTCTGAGCAGCTGCCGACTCAAGGACGACAGGGAGCCCACTGTCTACGTCTCCACGCCCTCCATACAGGCAAGGCCCCATGGTGATGGCAAAGAGGTGGCTCCCGCCCTCCTCCTGTGCATTCCCGCTCCTGGCACCAACCCCGCCGCTCTGCCCACACCTCCCTGGCAATCTGGCTGGAATCTGGGCCAGGCAGGGCCATCTGCTCCCCTCCATCTCCAGCTGTAACGAATGAGCCTGAACAGGCCCATCTCGGCAGGAAGCTGATGGTGGCTGCCTCGGCAGGGAGAAATCACCGCTGACAAGCGTGTGTTTTCTTTGCACCCTGACCCACTCTGCCCCCCAGAGCAGACTGCCCGACCTCGAGCTGCTCAGCACAAACGCAGGTGTGGTTGCTGCTCCTGCCTTGGGGAAACGCGGACAGCCAGACAGAGGTGCTCTGCCCCTGGAGGGGGACCTTGGGCAATCATTTGGCATCTGCCGGGCACCCTGTGGCTGCGTGGCTGCCACCTGGCCACATGCGGGACACCCACTCCCCAAGCCCTCCTCCTCCCTTCCCATCTCGCTCCCTTTCCCACCCAGCTCCCGGCAATGTGGCCTCTAAGGCGCTGCAAGCCCCTGCCTCTCCTGAGCCCCCACCTCTCCATCATCCCGCCTCTCTCCCCAGTCACTCACTGATTCAGTTAGGATGGCTTCTTTCATTTCCCAAAACAAAACAAAACAAAACAGCTCCTCAAGGACTTTACACACACACACACACACACACACACACTTTCTTCCCATTCTTAAGCCAGCAATTTCCTCTTCATCTTCCAGATTCCAGCCAAAATACCACCTCCTCTTACAGGCCTTCCCTGATCACGCCAATCTCGATCTAGTTGCCTAAGTTATTTTCTCCCAAATACCCTGCATTTCTGCATTCTTGCTTCACAGCGCCGCCTCTCACAATTTGTAATGACAGGGTGATTAGTTAGTATATAAGAATAGTATAATTATTTAGTTTTGGCGGGCTCCACGAGGACAGGGACATGTCCATCTCCTTGGCCGCTGTCCCCAGTGCTCGCCATGAAGCCTGGCTCATAGCAGAAGTACAAAAAAAAACAAATAAATAACCTGTTATAGCAAGAGCACCTGAAATTTACTCTCTTAGCAAATTTCTACTACTTGACACATTATTATTATTATTATTATTATTATTATTATTAGCTGAAGGTCGCCACACTGCACCTTAGCTCTCTATACTCATTGATCTCGCATAACCCACTGTGCACCCTCTGACCGACATCTCAAAAACGGGAGCTGTACGGGGCAATGGATATGCTAATTAGTTTGTACTAATCATTTCACTACATACATGAACATCCTGTTGTCCAGCTTAAATGTCTACACTTTATTAAAAAATAAACATTTAAATTGTTTTAAAGAAATGTCTGTTGTGTGAATGAACTAAGGAAGGAAGAGATAAAGGGAAGATGAATGGTACAGGGTCCCCAGGGCTGCTTGCTCCTGGGGCCATGGGGCAGTGGGGACATGGGCAGTGGGGACATGGGGCAGTGGGGACATGGGACAGTGAGGACACGGGGCAGTGGGGACATGGGACAGTGAGGCCA